>CM035189.1:2019765-2075614 GCA_020233015.1 Callinectes sapidus | reverse complement strand
TATATATTTGTGTGTGTGTGTGTGTGTGTGTGTGTGTTGCTTTTCAGTGGAGATATGCGCGAATGTAGTTGTGGCGGGATGTGGTGCAGCTGAGCGAGTTATAAATACTTTTCAGGTGACACCGACACCATCCAAGGCACCTTAGCCCACTTCCTCTCCTGCACAGCACAGCACGCATATGAACATCTTCCCTCCCCTTCGTGTCTCATGTCAGATTATCAGTGGAAGGTCACTTCAAGGCGACCCAATGAGAAGTCAGGTCTCACAAGTTACGTTCGGGCTTATCCCTGTCTTGCTGCTGGATAATAATGATGATGATGATGATGATGATGATAATACCAATAAAAATAATAAGTGACGTTAATGAGAATTATAACAATAAGAATGAAAATAAGACAAATTATTATTATTATTATTATTATTATTATTATTATTATTATTATTATTATTATTATTATTAGATATAATTATCATAATGATCATTATTTTATTATTATTATTATTATTATTATTATTATTATTATTATTATTATTATTACTACTATTATTATTGTCATTATTATTATTATCATTATTATAATTAATATTATCATTCATAATTGATAAATAAAGTAAAGAAAAGAAGAAAAGAAAATAACAAGTAATGTTCCAGTGTAACAATAATAATAATTTGTATAAAATAGAAAATGATACTGAACTATATTTGTTATGAAGATAATCAGCAACAGGTGAATAAGCTTGAGGGATTGAGATCCTTATGATCTTTAGAAGAGTGACAAAATGTTGTTTGTTTGAATCCTTTTGGGACATCGACTTAAAAGTCTATGTCTTTGACTTGTAAGTACTGGTTAAGAAAATTAAGATCTGAAACAGTAAAGTTGCAACTATAGAGGAAGTTCATCTTGTGGTATAAGATTCATGATAGATCACACAAAGAGAACACCAGTTCACCTGTATAAGTTTCATCAGGAATAACGTCAGTGAAAAATGAAGAACCAAAATACATATAGTTGATGAAAACTGTAAGCATGTTAAGAAGAGCAAAAATTAGTAAATACATAGTGCTCTTCTATCAGTATAGAAGAGCACTATGTATTTACTAATTTTTGTTCTTAACATTGTAACATCACTTGTGAACAGGAAACACTGCTGCCTAGATGTACAAAATTAGAGTATAGGGAAGGAGGCATGGTCTATCAAACACACATGCTATGTCATGTGAAAGGCAGTTACAGTGTTCAGTAAATATGTTACAATTATAACTAACTGTGTTTTGACCCAATGGATATACATGTACACATAGGTAAGAATAGTATGATCTTGAACTGACAAGTGACACCTGTACCACCATATTGTGCTCTACTTGAGTTTGTGATAACATGAAACTTATAAGTACTGCTGATGTTTGGGCTATTGAATACTTCTAGGTGTCTGCTGCAATTGTTTGTTGTTTGCCACACTGTGTTTACTAATAACAACCCCACACACTATATGTATTACTACTGTGATATTATTTCCCTCTGGTTGCTCAAAAAATATCTCCCCACACATCAAAGTTTCTCCTCCTTCTCACTTGTCTCTTAGTCCTCTACCACATGGAATCTTGTTTAACATTTAAGTCATTGAAGTCACTCTTCTCCTTTACTTGTTATTGCTACCCTAATGTTGATTGAGTACTTTTAAAGTGGCATTGCTACCATAGCATCATTTCAACATCCACCTGAACTTCACTGCAATTGATTTATTTCTCTAGTATTTCCCTTTCAACATTTATCAATAAGACCATGTATTTTATTTTATATTCCATTGGTAATGAATATTGAATATTTTCTTTCAATTTTCAGATCTGAGAATGGCAGCTGGTATCTTCCACACCCTCATTTTTTTATTTCCATAATGACGGGTGGCTAAGTGTGCAGCTCATCCTCAAGTGGGGATTTATTATTTTTTTCAAGATGCAGTCGTCAGATGTCTTCACACACCACAATCCAAGTGGAGCAAGAATTAACACACCACTTGAACTGTTCTATTCAATTGACCACAGGAATATGTAAGCACAATGTGACTCCTGGGAACTTGTTCATGGTGGTCTAGCAGAATATTGCACTTTGGTAAAGTTATTTACGTATGAAAGAAAGTTTCATACACAAAAAAATTTGTATAAAATAGAAAATGATACTGAACTATATTTGTTATGAAGATAATCAGCAACAGGTGAATAAGCTTGAGGGATTGAGATCCTTGTGATCTTTAGAAGAGTGACAAAATGTTGTTTGTTTGAATCCTTTTGGGACATCGACTTAAAAGTCTATGTCTTTGACTTGTAAGTACTGGTTAAGAAAATTAAGATCTGAAACAGTAAAGTTGCAACTATAGAGGAAGTTCATCTTGTGGTGTAAGATTCATGATAGATCACACAAAGAGAACACCAGTTCATTGGCAAGGTACTGTGGCCTTTTACCTACCACACAAGAAGTTACCTCTGACTAAAGTGAAGTGTCCAAAGTTTATGAAATGCATATATAAATTTAATAGACTAACTCTTTCTTGATAGTGATCAGTAAAGCTCAGGTAGCACACTTTCATACTACATTGTGAACTGTAGGAGTGTTTAGTCTGTGAACACACAGTCCAAAATGATGCCTCTAGAAGATTGAAAGGAAAGATAAACCAAAGCATATCCATTAATATTGCAAACATGAGGGACTCACACAATCATAATATTAAATTTATTTATTTGTCTAGTTATTCATTAAGACTGATTTGTCAGTGAGAGGAATATTTTATGACCTGATACAGTATTGTGAATGTGCTGTGTACCGATGTCAACAGCCACTTCGTCGCAGATGGCACATCATATTGTATCTATCTGTTCTTTTCCCATTGCTGGTGCTGGTACCTAGCTCTTTTTATAGCAAAGATGGTCCTGCTCATAACAACACTGTTGGTGGTTGGGGCAATATTGGTGATTGTCGGCCTATGCCTCTGCTACTACTTCTCTATTAGGGCCATGTGGCGAGGTGGAGGTCGCCAACCTGTGGCCCATCCTGAGATCACCTAAGGTATGAGTAGCACAATTTTTTTTAGGGAGTGTGATAGAATTTTTGTTTTTTCATGTGAGTGCAGTGGAAAATGCTTATCATTGCCTCCTGATACTCCTTAATGGAAAGATAACTTTTGTTGTCTTCATGCTCAACAATGATTGATACTTAGTTACTTTGAAAACAGCTACATTCTCAGGAAGAATGAGGGGAGGCATTTCAGTTTACTTATCTAACTCTTTATCAAATCCTAAGTTTCTTGACTAGTTGTTAAGAATACATGGCAACTGATGAGTTTCACACCTTTCAAATGGTGAACAATAATAGAAAAGAAAAAACTGGAAGTGCAGCCACTACTCATTCGTTCAATCTACATGAGCCTGACATGCTCTCTGTGGCACTGTTGTAATAGTTTTTGTCAGCACAAAGTCATAACAATGTGTCCCTCTATGACTCAAGTGTCCTCGGATGGTAATAGCTACAGTGATTCCTCTTTCTTTCAATCGTTGGACAAAAATATATGGTTAGTGATTTCCAATTCACATAAGGCAAATTTAGCCCAAATATAGTATCTTATTGAAAATATTAGTAGGGGAGAGTCAGAAGTTATACTCTAAAGTCTCTAAAGTATTAGATGAAAGCAGGCCACAGACTCATGTAATTAAACAAATCAGTTCAACCTCCTTAACACTGGCAAGCCAAAGCTGAGGTGTGCATCATTATTATGTCTGGCATAAAAGAAGGAATGAGGGAAAGGAAAACCCACCAGTTAGCAACCAGCCAAACTAGTGGGAGGTTTTGAGTGTTTTTTTTTTTTTTGCTTCTTCCTGCCCCTCCCTCTGCACCCAGTTTCCTTCATATTTCATGATCCAGTGGCAATATAGGCAAGAGAAGGGACTTGAGCAAAGAGGAAATTTAATTCATAATAAGCCTGTATAAAGCATAGAAACCTACAAAGGATATACCCAGAATTGTTGGGATGAGTGGAAGAACTGTGTAGCAATGAAACCAACAATTTTGTGGTGTCAGAGAGGCAGCAACACCACACTGGTGCCAAGGCCTGGAAAACCTCTTCCCCACACACTCTTGCTTCTGCCTCCTCTTCTTACATGCCAGACATACTTTATGTACCTCAGGCTGGCCAATGTTAGAGGTGGGATGTTGAGCTGATTTGCATTATTGCATTGATCTGTTTGCTTGGTCCAGACTAATGCAGTGGTGGGCACTGTACTGTACTGATAAGTGTGATGCTACAATCAAGGCAGAATTGAGAAACTAGTAATGGAAAATGACCTATTTTTGTATAATCATCATAACTAACCTAGCTGGGAGGGATGTCCATAAGCAACATCCCCATCCTTGGAGTTAAAAGAAAATACAGTAATGTTATTGCTGTAGAAATTTATTTTGCTCCATATTTTTGAGGTATTAACAATGTCAATCTAGCTGGATTTTATCTGAAACACTCCAAATTTGGCAGCAAAGGACTTGTTCCTTCTAAATATAATTTATTTTGAGGTGTTCACATTGCACAAAATCTGCAGTGAATCAGAGAACTTACTTGTGATCCAGTAAAGATAGCAGAGTCATCATTCCTAGCAACTCAATTCCGCTTAAAAATATTTTCTTCCACGCAAAAGGATGATTTGAAAAGACTGATAAATTCTATCATAAAAAATAAAATAAAATAAATTATCCAATATAAAAATAACTTCTCTGAAATTCTGGAGAAACCTGAATGCTACATGTATGCTGCCCATCCAATGTACATCTGGCAGAGGTTTTCAATGCTGGTAGCTTCCTCAATGAGTGAATTTACTTGCCCCTCCACAGACAATGGCTGGTTAAGACCTCGAGCTTTAGAGCGGATCTGGCCACTGAGGCGATGCTCAATGTTGGTAACGTGCATCTGTGCCTGCAAAGGAAGAATATGAAATTTAATTAATGATGGCTGCAAATAAAGGTCAGTGTTTTAGACAAATATTAATACTATAAAGCAAAACAATACTTATTTTTAATAATTTGTTGGTAACTTGGTACAGTGACCAATAAATGTGATTTATAAAATCAAAGTTACTTGTGCAGTACAGAGGAAGTTCAAGGTACTAGCAGCTCGACTTACAAGTAATTCAAGATATGAGGTGTTGCTCAGTCAATTTTTTGCTTTGACTTGCATGTAAAAACTTGAGTTATGAGCTAGCTCCAGGTATGCCATCAATGTTTGGTACAGTGACATCTAACATTCAATGTTCACTTTTTTTTTTCTTCGTTAAAAAGCAATTCTCGTGTTGTGTTACCATTTTGTGATTTTTGTGTAGTTAAATGGCTAAATTTCTTTAGTCGGACCATTAGTTCTAAGCAAGTGGCACTTTGTAATGACATATGCCTAACTCAGATCTGAAACATTTTGAAAAGGAGGATAAAACAACCTCCTTCGACAACTATTTTGTGAAATACCCTGCAGACAAAAATAATGAAGAAAATTAAAAGTTAATTAAAAAAATGTATCAGTTAAGTAAAATCAATAAAGTGTAGCATTAAGAGTGTTCCAAGTAAGCTCAGCAATTAAACATGAGCTTATGATTAACAAAAGTACCTAACTGAACGAAAAGGCGAAACAAATTCTCCTCCTACCTCCTCTACTCACACTTATCCCCAGCAGGAGGGAACAATATGTTGTAAATAAATCTCCTTGACCTCTGTTCTCTCTGCTCTTCCCTACTTAAAACTTGTACAGGGTCATTAATGAGCTCTTTTACAATTAATATAGCAACCAGTCTTATGTGGGTAGCTATTTTTGTACACTCCTGCTGATGGACAGTCCCTAGTGATGGGTGGAGGGGAAGGGCTACACATGAGTGGGTAACATACCATAGAATGCACCTCTAATCTTTGAGATTATTACATGTACTTTATAGAACCAGTTTATTTATCTACATTCTCTTTCATTTTTTAACATTTTTTTATGCAATACAGTGGAATCTCAGTTACTTAGTTTCTAAAGCCTGCTCTAAAACCAAAATGTTAAAAAATTGCAACTGTTTTCATCATAGCAATCAATATGAAATCTGTTCCTGATTCACAGGACTGTTTGAATGACTCTGAATGCATCCTGCACTCTCTGCAGCATATATCATGTATCAAATGCTTCTATGAAACTCTCAGTTGAAATACATGTAGGCAAAAGACTGTTACTGCTATAGTAATGGTATATAACTGACAGCAGGTAAAAGTATTATAGAATTTATGCTACAGGAACATGCAGGACCCACAAGCAATAGAAAGCAAAAGTAGTCAGAAGAAAAAATTAAGATGAAGACCACATACATTGTTCTTACTGACGATGTTTATCATGCATTACTAGTTTTCCTGAAATAGGTGAGGTACATTTGTGCTGCAATCAGCTGCAATGACAAATATGGACAACGTTGTTAGGTCACAGGTTGGACTTTTGGCCACTTCCATCCCAAAACCTGCCCATAACCAGCCAATCTCTACTCTAAGATTCACTCAAAGGAAGCCCAATACAGTAATGCATACATGACAAATTGAGAAAATGCATACTTAGATATTTGATAAGATCTAGATAAGAATATCCATAGGAATAAAATACATAATTGCATACAGACTGTAGCCATTCATTGCAGAGGTTACTCCAACTGATGAGCATATAATGCGATTAAGGCTGAAGCACAGTTTAGGCTTCATGTCTGTTGTTGTAGTGTGCACTCCTACCGAGGTGTGTGAAATGGAAGAGAAGGAGATGTTTTACACTTAAGTTGACTCTGTACTGGACCAGTGTCCCTACTGTGGGCGACTTTAATGCTGTCGCTGGCACTGAGAGGGCTGGCTACGAGATATGGTTCTGGTATCAGGAATGACAACAACTCTCTTTCTGAATCATGCAAGTTCCAGAAGGCTGAGAATTGTGGGATCTTGGTATCAGAGACCAACGCTGCACCGCTGGCCTTAGTATAGCAATGCTGGAGGGGTAGCAAAGAAGATCAACCATATCCTTATTAGTACTCATTGGAGGATCCTCCATAACTGCAGAGTTTCATGGAGTGCTGAGTTCTTTGTGACCGATCACAGGCTTGTTGTTGCTACACTCAAGCTTCATGTCAAGTCCAGAAACCCTCTAAGATGTGACCACACTGTTTCATCTTGAGAAACTGAAGTACTTGACATGTGCCCAAGAGTATGCGGTGACAGTCTTCAATCGGTTTGGAGTGCTTGACACCCTTGATGTCCTGTAGAGCTATGTGATACCTTTAAATGTGAGACTCTTAAGGCTTCCAAGGAATGCATTGGGGAGTGCCTCAGATCATGGAATACTGGCTTCGTCTTGGTGGAAATGCTGGAAAGTATTGAGGAGAGTCATGTTGCCAGACTTGCTGGGAACTGACCAGTACAGGGCACTGTCACGTAGAACTTTGAACTCTCCTGAGAAGAGACAAGGAGGGGTATATCAGGGGTCTCACTGAGGACATTAAATATCATTTAAATGCTAATGACCTCAGACCTCGAGCCCAGAAGAAACTCCACTCCAAGCCTACTTCTTAGGTGAGCGCTACCCGATCAGATGGTTGTCTTGTATTGGATGCAGAATGGCTCGTTGGGCTGAGTACTTTGAGCAGCTGTTCATGGTGGATCCTTCAAGCAGACAGCTCCAGACTGCAGGATTACAGATGCTGGATGCTAATCCACCCATTAATGAAACTGTATCCTCCATTGATGATGTCAAAGAGGCTGTGGCAAAGTTGAGGGGTGGAAAGGCAGCTGGCATTTGTAACAAAAGTGTGGAGCTGCTCAAAGATGGAGGTGAAGCCATGATCCATGGGTTGCATGCTGTCTTGACTGCTGTAGGGCATTCAGGTACCATTCCTCCTGATTGGAAAAAGAGGTTAGTTGTCCTTATCTGGGAGGGGAAAGGGGACCATCAGGACTGCAACAAATACCATGGTATAATGCTGCTCAGCAAGGTACTTGCCCATTTGCTCCTGATACAGATCTGCAGTCATCTGCTGGCACCAGCAGAGCCTTGAATGGTCAGGTTTTACACCCAGTAAGTCAACAACTGACTAGATCCTAGCACTTTGTGTCATGGTGGATCTCTGATGTGAGTTTTAACAGGGAATGCTTGCAGCCTAAGTTGATCTTAAGAAGGCGTTTGACTTGGTGCATCAAGTTAGACACTGGGATCTTCTATGTCTCTGTGGGATTCCTGCAAGGATTATTGGTCTATTAACTGGCCTGTACTCCGAGACTGTGAGTGGTGTGAAGTATGGAGGAGGCGTGTCCAGCTTCTTCCTTGTGAATAAGGGAGTGAGGTAGGGATGCGTGCTTGCTCCATCACTTTTCAACACATGCATGGACTGGCTACTAGGCAATGTTGTGGAACAAAGTCATTGTGGAGCATCTGTCAGCAATACTGAGATTAAAGATCTTGCTTTTGCCAATGATGCAGTAATCTTGGCCGAGTCACTGGAGATTCTGGTAATGGCTCTAAAGGCACTGCACGAGGAGACGAAGCCCTTGGAAGTTGAGGCTTCCTGGCCCAAGACCAAAAAAGTTCAGGTGTTTGGAGGCGTACTGGATGAAACAGTACAGTTTGTCCATGCGTGTGGCAAGGATTGATTGATTGATGCGTAAAACAAACAATGGCACTATTTGAATTTAAATCTACCTCTTACACAGTTGCAGTCCTTTGCAAAGCAGCCCAATAAACCACCAACTTGCAGAAACAAAAATTTGTTGAAAACATTATTGAAAAACAGCCTGATTGGGTGGGAAAACCACATATGTGGCAACCCTGAATATTTCAGCCTAAACAAATATCTTGCAGAATCTCAGGATCCCTGAGACTTACCATACCATCAAAGCATCTTAGAAATAATACTGCTTTTCAACCCACACAAATAAAAACAGAAAATCAGAAAACTTTTTTACAAATGTGGAACACTAAAAGAAAATATTTCCAAGATGCCTTGCTGTTATGACAAGTCTCTGGAATAACTAGATTCCACAAGATGTTTGTTTGGGTTGATCAGAGCACACAGAAAAGCTAGTAATGCAAGACAAACATCATCAGGAAGATAAGCTTAATATGATCTTCATCTCATTGTGACCTCTTTTGCTTCCTATTGCTGATGGGCCCTGTGTGTTCCTGCAATGTAGTTTCTATAACACTTCTACCTGCAGTCAGTTAGACACCATAACAATAGCAATAACAATCCTTTGTTTATAGTAATTTATAGTAAGGGAAAAGTGCACAGAAGCATTTGATACAGAATGTGTGGCAGAGAGTACTGGGTGTGTACTGAATCACTCTATCATACTCACCCCTGGAGTCCAAGACTGTATGAATTAATCTATTTCCTGTAGATTGTTTGATGATGGAGTTGTGGTACAACTACTGAGGGAATTTTGAGCTGCAAATTTTGTTTGGTATTTGATTTGTTAGTAAAGGGAGGCATTCAGTAACCAAGGTTCCACTGTATTTGTTATTTATAAATTCCCTTTTCTTATGATAAAACACTTAAATGAAATTGGGGGTGTTTTGGGGGAAGCTTGAATGGATTAATGGTATTTCAGTGGGGAGGTTTTGTTTGAATTACGAGCAGATTGAGATATGAGTTCCTTTATAAAATTAATTAAACTCCTATCCCGGGGCACCACTATACGTTTTCAAGGGAGGTTGACTATCTTTCATACTCTGCAGGCCAGCGGGGAGCATAGCTGACAGTGTAACACAGAAATCTTGCTGAGATTCTTCTTCTGAACAAACTGTGATATTATCTTTATTAATAATCATCCCTAATTCTAATATCATCATTATCATCTACATAAACCATTTTCATATTGATCACTGTGCACACTGAGCTGTCCAAGGAATGGTAAACAAAATGTTCTACATATAAAAATTATACTAACAAATTAGTATTAGAAATTGAGCAATTCTTTGAAATTCATATATGCTGATTTTATGGTTCAGTATTCAAAGGGATCATTATAAAATGTTTATCATGAGAGAGAGAGAGAGAGAGAGAGAGAGAGAGAGAGAGAGAGAGAGAGAGAGAGAGAGAGAGAGAGAGAGAGATAACAGCACCTTTTCATTGTTGATTTCACCAGTCATCCTGGCACTCTTATTCCCTCTTGACCATTCTACAAGTGGATCATGGATGAAAGGATGCAGTACAGACATCAAAGCTTCTCTCTCCTCTCGCATCACTCTCATTGTCACCTGAAAATTATGTATTTATGAATGACTTGTTAGGTTTTCTTAAAAAAACAAATCTGCCTTTAAGTCAGTATGTGAAATTATGAAAAAGGCAATAAAATATTTATAGCAAATCTGTGTTGAATCTTTATTTTTATGCTCTAACAAGGAAAACCACTTGGATAACTTAAACTTAAAAGGAAGAAAATAAGTTATATGAAAACTTTGTATTTTGTATTCTCTAATAATTTCTCAAATTTATGAAAAATAAGGAACTATCTTTAACATCTATATACAGTACGTGATAGGAAATGCTGTGAAAAATTGTCATATTGTTCTTAAAATTTACCTCACATGACTTTCTGTAGATGCCCTCATGGCCGGTGGGACCCATTGCTGCAACCATGTTGTGTGTCAGCCTGAATGGGACTCTCTCTGGGAAGTCAAAGGTTTCTCCCTGGAGAAAGTACAGGAAAAAACTTTCAAAGTAAAAACCCACCAATCATGTACTATCTAAGCACAATGCCCACACGATTGGTACAAGCAACAAGGGCTACGATGGCAGTTTATTATTATTATTATTATTAAACTTAGAGTCACTAAACTGTACTTCTTGGTAAAAGGCCACTATAAGGACATGCTACTCTGATGTAAAAAGTTTTGTGGTTAGTTATTAAAAAAAATTACTAGAAACATTCTTAATTTCATGGAAGAATCAGTTATATTAAGACACATTCTATGTATAAAAGAATTTTAATTCAAGGAAAATTTCAAACAACTATATTAGCCTTAGATTGATTATAAGTATAAGAAATCAGAATCTTGATAATTCAATAGCATTAGCTAGACCTGCAAATTTAAATGTAAAAAATGTATGCACAAGGAATATAACATTGTCAAACTCACCTTGTTGAAGAGACAATTAAAATCCACATGAACTGTGTCCCCACAAGAAGCATCAAAGAGTACATTCTCACCATGCCTGTCACCGAGTCCTAGAATGTAGCCCACCATGGACATCACAGCAGTGGTGCGGCAATAGGCAAGACGCGCCCGCAACCTTCAAGCAAGGTATGGAGCAAAAGTGTAAGAATTCTCAGTTTAACTTAGTCCATGTATTGTGTCATTTGAATCATACATACATGCATGCACACACCATATGTTTCGCAATATAAATCAATGCCTTCATTTTTCATACTAATACTGTGATAAACAATTACATATACTAAATCTTAGCCCTGAGTTAATTTTTACCATGCCTGTGGATCTGGGAAAGTCCTTAGGAACCAGGTGCCAAAGACAGGTGGATGGCGAGGTACTAGTTTGTTAAGATACACTTCCCGCTTGGTGGCAAGTGGTGTGTCCCTTTTGCACATGTTCTGCTTCAGCTCCTGGGCTGACATGTAGTTCCCAGAATCTTTATATAACTTGTGGAGGATCTGCCGCAGCCCATTCAAATTTTCAATCCACTCTATTAATCCACATTCTTCATTTAATGGTACCACAGCCTGAAAAAAAGGAGGGTAAATAGCTAGTTCAGATGGAAAAGCTAAAAAAAGTAATTCTACAATCTGAGATGATGGTAAGAATAACATATAAGTTTGTTCAATGACCAAATTTAGTTAACTTTCTTCTATATTTTTTTCTATACATGTATTTGCATATCTTTATATGATTCTATAATTATTTGTAAACATGCAAATATGTTTATTTTCTTCATGTATAGAAGGGCTTTATGCTTAGTGCTTGGGCATATCAATTCAAATGTAAATTACAACTTCCAAGAACCAGAGGCAGGCACTTGCATTACCACTTATGTTACTGCATTACTAATGTACTAACAAACTGGTAGTGCAGTACTGCAATAACACAAAGATTTTGAAAGTAATGCACAACTAGTAATGCATAAAAAAAAATTTAGTGTTACATCACTTGCATTTGTTTATTGTAATTTTCAAAAATTAAGAAACAAAGACAACAATCACCAGATTTGCTGCATGGCATTGTTGAGCTCTGTTCTGCAGCAATTCCCGAAAAACTATCATTATTTGCTCGGCTTTCAGTATGCTCACAACCACCCAACAACCAATGTTCAATATATTCATTTTGTTTTTATCTATCAACCAGTGACTAGTGACTATAAGACAATGGATCATTTTGTGAAGAGGAGACAGGAGCAGAAGTGTTTCTGGTGAAAGCACCACAACTTATATACAAACTTTTTTGCAAAATAAAACAAAACATAGTGTATGTATCTAGTGTTTTCAACTTGGAATTACTTGAACTGTCAAATACCAAAGTACTATGTACTTTCTTTGCAAGATACCCTGTAGAAACCTGCAGATAATTTCATTGTCTTTTCACTTTTCTGGTATAAGAACTTTGCATTTGAATTTGACAACTAAGAGGATAGTGATCCAACATCTTACTGAGGTTGTGAATGCTTACATAGGTCCTGATATGAAGATCTCTTTTCCTCGATTCAGGATCCCGTAAAAGTAAGCGATTAACAAAGTTGTTGAATTCCATTAACCGGCAATCCTTTCGCAGATCATCCTGAAATGCATACCAGAAACATATACTAATTCATTTAAATCACAAGAAAAAACATTTTTAAGATATTACAGATAAAATAAGACATATGAGTAAGGATAAAAAAAAAAAAACATCATATATTTCAGCAGATAAGACAACACCCAAGGATCAGTCTACCAAACTACCAACTACTACTGGTGAAGTTTGGAGCAGTGGGGCACTAGACAACTGAGACCGTGATCCAACAGTAGAATAAATAAAATACCTTGAAAGTATTGCCAGTAATAAGGTACTATTTTCTTCAACCACAAAACTAAGCCTAGAATAAAATGGTCACCAGGTGTTTTTGTACATTTTCAGAAAAAAAAGATGGATGAATGAAGATGGTGTGAAATCATATGAGGTATGATAAGTTTTCCTGAGCAAAGACAAATCCTTGCATTGTGCTAGTGTGTGTCAAGCTGTTGATTGTAATCTTTTTCTTCTGCTTTAGGAAAAGCTGGAGAATATTTACACAGCTTGCTGCTTTGCTCATTCATATATAATGTCACTTGAGAGTTATAGTTGCTTATACATTAAATTTTTTACTACTTTTCAATGGAAATACACTAATTCATTTTCTCAAAATGGATTTTTATTTTGCTCTGTCTAGTTTTTCCAAAATATATAATATAGATTTGTTGTTTATTCATAATCATATTTTACTTATAAATCCAAGATCGTAGTTTTTTATCATACAGTTTTGTCACTTTTTCTCTTTTGAGACTGATTTAATTGTTGTCTTATATGCTGAAATATACAGTATACAACTACAGAATTAAACACATAAGAGGGAGGAACAGTACAACATGTAACATGCAAGCAAATCAGTAAGAATACTCACCTTTGGTTTACACATCATGATGTAGCATTTGCCATCAGAGCCTCGTAGAGTAATTTTCTTAGGGAGTTGAAGGGACTGCATGATCTCAACCTTATCTTCAATGTTGGACAGATAGACTGGTGTTCTAATAAGAAAGATGTAAATAAAGAAAGAAAAATTAAACATCACATTTACAAATACATACTTCTAAAAGCATCATGAGAAAATACATTAACGTTTAGTGGACATCCTGACATACAAGTATTCTCTGCTCTATATCATCTACATCTATATCATGAGGTTCAGGCAATAACAGTATTTACTTATATTTCATGGTTTTTAGGGGATACATATATAAAGGTCTTGGAACACATCACTGCTCATGTGTCCTTATTTATTCTTTATTCTTATTCTCATGACCACCCTCAACATCATCTGGTTCTCCCCATATGAGGGAAGGTAAAGTTTCTGTCTCTACCAATAGCTATATTGTACTCACAAGGAGACCATTAGCAGCTAGCAAGACTAGTGTAATGCTAGTGCTCTTTCTGAAAGTTGCATAAAAATAGGCTTTTGTAGAATAACTGTCATAAAAAAGTGAATTTCATAAAAATGAGAAACTGAAGTAAAATAAATCTAAATTAATAAAAATGACATTTTTATGTCCAAAATGTATTTTTTCACTCCCCTGTTCCGTCTACCATAGGCAATGATCACATTGTCTCCTTAGTCTGTCAGTACGTAAAATCAACCCCTCCTTGCGCTTGCCGCTGCGTCTGTCTGTCTATTCCCTCCAATGTCCATCCTTGTCCCCACTTCTCTACAACCTCGAAAATGAACTCGGAAGAGAAGTATTGCGCAGGGAGGAAGGGCGGGAGTGTGTGTAGAAGGAACAGGTAAGTGAAAAAATACATTTTGGACATAAAAATGTCATTTATTTCACATAATACCTGTTCCTTCTACTGTAGGCAGATTAGGTGGTGGGGCAATATAGAGTAGGGGGTTGAATATGGGTGATGAAGTCCACAGACAACCGCGACTTACCAGGAAGAAACAGTCGCGTAAGGAAAGGCGCTGGACAGAGCTGTCATAGAGCCTCCCCCTCGAGTATCGTGGACAAAGGAGAGGGGTGATGCAGTGTAATATCACCCACCCCACCTCCTGTGGACAGAGTGACTGGAGGTGCTTGATGCTCCATGATGTCACAAGCAGTCCAATCCTCACCCAAGGATCCAAGATGGGCGAGCAGGTCAAGGACTCTTGCTACAACCACATCTGGGTCCCAAAACAGGGAGAGCAGTGAGGAACCGACTGCCTGTCTCCCTGCACCTTGGTTTGAGACCGTTTCGGGAACGACAGGGCAGCCACAAACTTGGTATGCTTACCCGACTGAACCCTCGATGGTTCGTGTCCCAGACTACCTCTCCGTGTCCCATCGTCAGGGAGTGGATGTCATGCGCCCTCACCTGGAGAGTAGGTTCCAAGTGGTCACGGAATCGCTCCTGAGCAGAACTTATAACTGCTGGAGGACATCCAAGATAGGTGCTTTGAAGAGAGGGTATGTGGGGTCCTGGACCAAGCAGAACAGGTGCCTGGGCCAAGATGGAAACCGTATCCTGCGTAGGTACAAACGAAGAGCCCTAACAGGACAGAGGTGCCGTTCACTGTCATCCAAGCCAATGGCATCCAAAAGATTTAACACGACTCCCGAGGGAGCGTGTAGTAGGAGTTGCCGTCTTGACCACAAAGTCAGAAAGGTAAGAAAGAACCATGTCATTACCATAACAGACAACATGAGTAGACAGCATGAGTAGTTCCCCAACTCTTTTGGCCATCTCCAGAGCCACCAGGAAAGAGTCTTCTGGGTCAAAAAGCTGGAGAGAGGGAGAGGTGCAACAGTTTGAATGGTGTGCCAACAACAAGGAGTAAAACCAAATCTACATTCCAAGGAGGAACCCCGGTGTGGTCCTGTGGACCCACTGACTAAAGGTGTAAATGACTTCCCACAGAGCTGGTCAGTAGAAAGGTCGAACCCTTTCCAAACATAAGACGCTGTTAAGCATACATAGCCTTGTAGCCCTTTGACTGCAGAGAAGAAAGGTGGCAATCCTGGTGCAAGTGTAGAAGGAACGCGTCAAACTTTGACTGGAAAGTGTCGTTACAGTGGGACCCTCCCGGGGACACCACCGGCTGTACCACCTCCACTTGCATTGGTAAACCACAATTGTAAAACGCCACCAAGATCTCACCAGGAACGTCGCAACTCTCCGCGAAAACCCCTGAGAGCAGAGTAGCTGAAAGTTTCCACATGGTCAGTAGAAGTGTATGGAAACCATCGTGGAATTGATGCAATTGTGGTTGCTGTAGGAGGTCTGGGCATATCGGCAAAGGTGAGGAGCATTGACGGTCACCTGCAGCAGGTCTGGGAACCATTCCTTGCTCCCAAAATGGAGCAAAGAGTATGACGTATATTCCCTGCAATGACCAGATTTTAGGGAGGAGATACCTGCTTGCCGAAAATGGGGGAAAGGCATAGAGTTCCATGTGATCCTAGGAGAACAGAGAAGAATCCGTTACAATGGCCATGGGATCTGGGAATGGAGAGAGTACCGCAGGAAGCTTGCAGTCCTGTTGTTGTCGTCACAAGCTGTCCGACCCTCACCCAAGGCCCAAGATGGGCGAGCGGGTCAAACACCCTCGCTACGGCCACATCTGGATCCCGAGCCAAGGAGAGCGGTGGCAAACCAGCCCACATCTCTCTCCCCCACCTCGGCTCAGGACCTTTTCAGGAACAACGGGGCGTCCACAAACATGGTCCGCTTACCTGACTGAACCCTCAATGGTCCATGTCCTAGGCTACCTCCCCGTACCCTCTCGGCTAGGAATGCCTTTTGCACTCTACTAGGCGCCGCGGATTTTGGGGAGGTTGGTCTGGCCCTGACTAGACACTCTGCCTGAGACAACGAACTAGCTGGAAGAGAAGCCAAGTTAAGAGGCATGCAGTCACTTGGAGAGAAATAATCCCAGAAAACATAGACTGTAGTGTATAGCCCTGTGTAGAGAGGCAAGTTGGCCCTACAGCACGAGCGAGTAGTCCTCCAGCAGGAGCGTACCAATCCTGGGGGCGACGGATTGAACCAAGGTGAGCGAGTCTAAACACTCCCTCTCAGTGACATCACCGGAACCATCCTGATGCCCATGGAGATTCCCAGCACTCCACTTACCTCAAAGCATCAGTCATTAACCACAGCATGTAATACATACAGAAAGATTGTCATGGGAGCGCTAGGCAGGACCCTGTTGCAATCCTACTGGGCACATGTGCGCTTGGAGGTACCACAATGGCCGATTGGAAAACACCGCTGGCATAGTCTCGGCCACCACAACATATCCAACGGGTGACTCACGCCGCTACCCTCACTATCACTAAGGGCCTGTTCACACAAGCGGTTTGTCCCGTGCGGTTCAAACCGCGGCAGTTATGTTACCATGTAAGTCAATGGAGCTATTCACATACAACTACGTTGTTTATCCTCCTGCTAAAGAACCGCGGCGGGTCAAGATCCACTGTCACCCACTGCGGGTTGATTTACATGCACTTCAATGGGAGCAAACACATTTGGCGGTTTGGTGGCGGTGTGAAGGCCACATTGCCTTTCCATTGGGTAGCACCCAGTGATCCCAGCCAATCAGAAGAGCGATGGGTACGTTTCCATAACAACCAACATAGCTCTCCACGTGGTGTGTTTTCCTCCTACATGGCAATCTTGCAAAAGTGCAAGTTGACTTTTATTATTATCACTATTAATATCTGCAGAAACCAAAGGCTTGCTGCTTCTTCTACGTACATGTTGACACTACGCTGTGGTTACAGTGGCATGATGAGTGCCACGGCTCCCGCCCAATGAAACCGCCTCTCCTTTTCAGCCTGGCGGTTGGTTCCGCCTCGGATCCGCCGCGGGACAAACTGCTAGTGTGTTCAGGCCCAAACAGAATGGAATGGAGGGGAAGCTGATCTCGGCCGCACACAACATTGGAAGACATGAAGCACAATACTGACAGGATAAGAAACCACGAGCGGAGATACAACGTGTAGCTACGATGGTGTCAGTAGAGAAAGTGGGGACAAGGATGGACATTGGAGGGAATACACAGACAGACGCAGCGGCAAGCGCAAGGGGAGTTGATTTTACGTACTGACAGACAAAAGAGACAATGTGTTCATTGCCTATAGTAGAAGGAACAGGTATTATGTGAAATAAATACCCTACTAATGGTCATAGTAGTTCTCCACCCAATTGATTTCATCTTGCTATGCATAATGGGATATTTCTCATGAAGGCAGTGATGTTCTAAGATGTATTAAGAGAGACCTGCAAAGTTTTTTTTTTACTAAATATTGCACATTAATAATAGACTTAAGTTAAATCTTATGGGTTTAATATTGCTGCTGTCATCACTTGATAAGGTTTAATACAAATCAGTGTGATATCCATACTAAAGGAAAGTCTTTTTTCTTGCCTGGGAAATGCATTATGGGATTTGATGTCAACATTAGTTGATGGAAGGCTCACTGCCATTTGATGCTGCAAGGGTAGCATAATGTTGGAGAAGGAAGAATCAGCCAGTAGTCTGGGGAGTGAACGCAGGAGGTTGTTGAGGCTGACCTGAGGAACACCCTGGTGAAAGACATTCTAATTAGACTCACTAATCCTAGTTTACAAAATTGGCTTGAAATCATGGCTGCAAAGTACTAATTGTTAACCAATATTAACTTTAAGGTACCTTAATCAATTAATCAAAAATTAAAAATCATTAATATAAATTATATAAATATTTGTAGGTGGGAGAACACATCATCATTCCAATCAAATAGAAGCTCATCATAATATTATGTAAAGTGAAGTATTCCAAATCTTGGCAATTCAAGATCACACCACATTTAACTAAATGAACCATCTGCAAGTTTGGTCAAAACTAAAGCCTTATATAAATACTCATATTCCCACCTTTTCAACAGGTTTATTAGAGAGCTCCAGAAATTTGTCTGCCAATTTGGTTGCATCAGCAATAAATTTAGACAGACTTGGATTGATCTTCTTTGCAGTTTCAAATATTTCCGAGCATCTTGCTACTCGCATGTGGTATGATGACTGCAAAGTAAACATAAGCTATTTATTGGGTAAAAAATGCAATATGAGTAAAATCTTTGGATATTATGCCACACAGAAAGAAATACATGTACTTACATACTAAATTAAATTTGACAATTTGTCATTTGAAATGTGAATGGAGAAACACTATAATTCAAACCTTTGAGACAGCAACCATGTGCCACATTGCCTGCTGTGGAAAGGTGCTCAGCATGGTAGCAATTATTTTGCACAGTTGCTTGAAGACATCATTATGAGAGTGGCAGATGCGAGAAATGAGCTGAGGCAAAGCTGTCAGGAGCATATAGTGGGGCAGACGATCCACCATTGATCCTGATTTAAATCAATGGAAATTTGAAAGGCATTGAGTAATATTCAGTAACCATAATTTATAAACATTATGCATATCAAAAATCATGTTTACGTGAAGACAGTGAATTATTAGACATTTTTAAAACAATACAGTATTGAAATAGAGATAAAAAAGTGAATTTAATTCAAGGAAATGGAAGGTATTAAAATTTGGCAAGAACTAAAGGAAACAGTTGGGTTGTCTTCAACGATGGAGACACATTAGCCACAAAGAGTAAAGAAAAAACTATAAAAGATTATCTAAAAATAAGTAAAACCAAGTTATATAAAGAAAAATAAATAATAAAAAATCTAAATAACACTACCTAGCAGAGAGAATAACATTGTAGTGAGCACTTGAAATTGTATATGACATTTTTCCAAAGTATTAGGCTTGTACTGTACCTTCACTTCAATACATTTGTATTGAGAAAAGGAAATAAATGTAAGGGGATCTGACATTTCCTAACCAAAACTATGATTCTTTTCTTCTAAGCTTATCTTTTTATATTCAACCCATCTATACAATTTCTTAATACAAGAGGGAAAGGGATACCTTGAATTTGAACTAAAAATTGCTCCCAAAAAAAGATAAAGATAAATAAATAAATGAATATTAAAAAAAGCATAAGGTATATAAAAGTTCTACTGCAGAGAGCTTAATTGAAGAATTCAAGAATTAAAAGTTGCATATACAAATGTGTCAATGGTCACACCAATGAAGGCAAAAGAAAGTGTGATCATCATAAAACAACTGAAACCTGGACATGAGCAACTATGAGGAGATGTATTGCTAGTATTTGTTTAAGGATCCAAGAGTAAACAAAACTAATAAATAGTGGACCTTAAGTAGAATGAAACTCATGATCATTGCAATAATATGAATATCAACATACCACAATGAATAATGGATCTTGAGTAGAATGAAGCTCATGGTCATTGCAATAATATAAATATAATCATATATGGGCAAAAGTTAATTAATTTATGACTTCATCAGGCAAATATGATATTGAGAGTGAAATATTATGGAAGAAATCAGCAGGATAAGAAAGGTAGGTCAGTAAGCATTAAGTAACAGAATACATAATAATTGTGACATATATAAGTGAGACATGACCATGAAATAAATATTTGTTGTTACGTGAAAAGCAAGAATTGTAAATACAATAAAAGTGTATGCCTACTGAAATCTTTTTATGTTCATAAAATAAAATAAAAACAAACTGTACAAGGGTGGCAGAGTTGCGATGTAATATTGTCTTGTGTTTAGATTATGTAGGGAAATTAAATATTAAAAAAATAACTACAAAAGTAGAATGGAGTATCATTCCTTATAAAATGGTAAAACAATGATGGAATGTCTGAGAAAAGAAAAAATAGAGCCGAGACCAACCTAATGAAAAATTCTAAGAAATATGTCATAAGGTTTATCAGACTATTCTTACCTATTGCTGTATTCAAGGTAGTCAGCTTTTCTTGTAGGAGTTCAATGGAGGAACTACTTTTGCTGCTTGCATTATTAGAGAGTGATTTTCCTTCTCTTGTTTCTAGTTCACTCACTCGTGTGCCAAACTCCAGCCACAGCCCCAACATTCGTGGCATTGACTGGTATATGTGACAACACCCATGCTGGAGGGACTTTCCAAAGCTGTGATGCATTAAGACATTTCCAAATTTAGAACTTATTAACTCACATCCAGATCAAGAATTTCATGGATAAAAGAAAAATGCTGCACATGAAACCTGATATACCAAAAATTATAGGAACAAAAGGAGAAAATGAGGGGTATCTCACTTGTCATTGACTGCAACATTATTTGCAATGATGTCTATTTCTTCCATTATAGTTCATTATCATCAATTTATATCTCTTGGAGGATGTTGCCAAAATATTTCAATGCATCTCAAGACTAGTTTAGTCATTCACAACTTATGCTAATGACTGTTCCCATTTCATTCTATAAACAAAGTTTTGCAGGTCATTTTTATTTTCGTCATGACAAATCTTCACTCTGTCATCATCATCAAGCAACACTGAACAATTACAACTGTTACATGTTTTCCACTTTAGTCAAAGCAGTGACCATACAAAAATAAACAAAAATTTTAAGTAACTGCCATTGATATGGAGGAGCCTAGCCTATTGGCATACTATTTTACCCACTCCTACAATATAATGCAATCTAGTGCTCCTCTTTTTTATATTTGTATTCACAATAGGTATCTTCATCCATTCATCCCAAACTATATATATATATATATATATCATCCACCTCCTCATCAATCAGTCCATTAAAATCTCCAATAACTACTCATTCCTTTTGGCTATACACTGAATTGTTCCTTTATTTCCTCCTAGAATTCATATCCTTTCATCACCTCCTTCATTACACTCCTTATCTTTCATTCACTTCTTTTCCAATAACATTTCCCCTCCCTTCTACACCATGGCAAACTTGACTATTATGAGATCCAAATTCTTGCCAGGAAGGTATAGCTGATGAAATCTAATAAAATTATCCTCAATACCATGATGAATTACATACATACCTGAGAATGATGTGATGGATCCACTCAACAGGTTTTTCTTTTTTCTCAAGTGAACTGAGAATACGGTCATAGTACATAGCCAGATGAAAGTGTCCATCTTCCCATTGTCGGTTCATTTCACAAGCGTCTCGATAATATTGCTTGATTGTGTTACCATCAAGAGTAGCTGCCTCCTCACTGTATTTAGCCAAGAGCAGCTTGGCTCGTCCACAAGCCAAACGCTCCTCCTACAAAGGGTGCACGATGTGAATATGTTGGTTATGCATGATGGTAATGATGCCAAGAATGATGATAGTGATGGATCATAAGGCGTAAGCATTCTTGACTTGAATCATCATGAGACTGATAATAAAGCATTTTGTAATGTTAAAACAATCAATGGCCCTATCTATAAATCTTTTTCTACTTGTTAAGCTACTCCCTCCTCATTTTTTACTCCAAAGAAAATCCTGAAATTAATCCCACAAGTTCAAGTATTTTTACAGTGCATTTTTGCACATAGTGCATCATTGGTGGTCCCAATTATGCACACTGTGGAAGGGATAAGTGTATAATGAAATTGAAAGCTTTTGTATTGGAGAGGGATATACATTTTGGTTATAAAAGTTCTGGTCCTCTGAAATTGTTGCAAAGTTGACAGCAGAGACTGTATTGCTGTTTTACACCACAAATCATACATAAAGATGTCTTACTTTCTCTAAGGAAGTTACCTATTTCTTAAAATTTATAATCAGTAAGGCACAAGATATGGGAAACAAGACTTCAGAGTAACCTGAAAGAAAAACCGTCTTAATATTTATAGTAAATAATTTTGTTGAAAGTACAATACTTGTTTATTTGTAGGTATTTTTTATGTTAAAAGTATATATGTACTTATCTATAACATACACTATAGGATTGTGGCTAGAGTATGTAATGGTGAGAATAAACGCACAACACTAAATAGATATAATAAGTAAAAGTTTTGTACTCTAAAAGCTTTTTCATTTTAAAGTATTTCATATATCCTTGGATGTCTTTTACTGGTCTAAGAGCTGAGAGAGTGAACCATTAATCTAGGTGTACGTAACTACAACTGAAGGTAGTAGTTATATCCTTAACCATGGTTGAGAATAAGATGTATCACTCACTTGGCTAATCTCAATGTTATCCCTGATGTCACAGGCAGGAAAAAACTTGTCAATACCACGGTTGAGGGTTGTAACAGCTTGATGATGTTCACCCTTCACCCAATGCCACTTGGCTCTCTCCACAAAGACATCACGATTAAATCCTGCATGGGTCACATTTTAAGCTATCATAAGAATGATTCACTAATAAATAAACAAGCACATATAAATCCACACAACATATGAATATCTATATGTCTACATCTATATTTATGGACACACACACATACACACACACACACACACACACACACACACACACACACACACACACACACACACACATTTAAAATAGTTAAAGGAAAAGAAATGATAGACAGAATGGACCTAGTGACAATGGTAACAAATGAAACAATACATATAAGAGGACATTCAAGAAAGACTGGAAAAAGTCAAGGCTCGGAGGATGTCAAAAAGTTCAACTTTCCTCACAGAACAGCAGATGTGTGGAATGGATTGAGTGAAGAGATTGTTGGGGCTGACAGTATGCATACATTCAAGATTAAGTTGGATGAATTTAGATATGGAGACAGGATATGAGCACTACTCGAACCCTGTAGATACAACTAGGTAAATACACACACACACATCAAATAAGTGTGACCTATTTTTATGTCCAAGTCTCTAATCCATAAGTCAATGCTCAATGTTCCTTAACCTTCTTTTTATATCTACAGACATATTACTTCCTTTGATGATTCTTGGAAGTGAACTCATAACCAGCCTATCCTTCACAATTTTCTCTATAATCACAATTTTTCCATACTTAGCTAACATCATTCTCAGATTCTTAAACTCACTCAGTGCACTTCCACCAAATGCTTTAAAAGTGAGAAAGATATATATACAGATAACTCAATTTATGTGAGGACTGCATTATATGCACACAATTTATTGGTTCCATGACAGGGTGAGCTCATCTATGAATGGCTATTGCTTACATGACAAGTACTGATGATGTCAGCAACTCAGCATCTTCTTTACGTGCAGCGCACCACCCACGCGATAATAATAATCTGTAGCTGATTAGGCTAACAGAAAATTTGAAATGGTGTATACTGTTTATTTTAAGCTAGCCAATCATAACCATCATGGCTAAACTCATTATATAATTATTAATACAAGACAAGGTGGTAATGAGGGAATTGCCACTCAAGCCTATCGTATCATGGCTCCAAAGTGTCCTGTGAGGGCTCCACCAATAAACCTGTGATAATTATTAGTCATCACAAAACAGAAGTAATGAATATTTCTGTCCTTTGGGGCTCACCTAGAATGGTGCAGAACAAAGAGTCACAAGCTTAAAAATTGAGAATGACATCATTTTTCAAGCCAATGATCACTGGTAACACTGACACATTGTCTGCTGCCACGGCTATGATGAAAACAATAACTGAACCAGTCAGAAGTATATACCTTACAATAACAAAGGGACAATTTTTGGTTGTAGGAACATATTTCGGCTTATATGTATATGGAAGTGTATGAGAAAAAATAGCTCTATTTACGAATTTTCAATTTACGAACAGCTATCTAGAAACATAACTCATTCGTAAATCAAGGGACAGGTGTATTGATATAAACCTTGTTTGCCTAACTGAACATGTTAGGATGAATGAACCAACCATAGGTTTTAATGAACTTTGGTTTGTTAAAGCCAATGGAGTTGGGCCAGGAAGTTTGGTCCATTACAAGTACACCCAAAATTTGTTATATTGAAGTTCATTATATCAAGGGCTTATTGTGTACATATTATGTTCTTGAAAAGCTCACATTAAACAAAAACATAAATCAACTAAAATGTATATACAGTAAACCCCGTGAACCCTGAAGTTCATTAAATCTGATGGTTTATTTGGTCATCCCATCATGTTCAATACTGTGTAGTGTAGTCCACTTAACTTCATTACTTATAGATAAAAAAATATTAAACAAAGAAGAAAATGAATGAATTGACTTACCAGCACCAAGCAGCGCCCACTCCCCTTGTTGTGTGTGGCCAGACTTCCGAGCCACCTTGGCACTGTGTAACCATTTGCGCTCCACCTGGACCTTGAGAGCAGCACTTTGAGTGGGATTAGTATCCTGGAGCCATTCACTACCCAGTGCTAATAAAGTCC
Source organism: Callinectes sapidus (assembly GCA_020233015.1). NCBI lineage: Eukaryota > Metazoa > Arthropoda > Malacostraca > Decapoda > Portunidae > Callinectes > Callinectes sapidus. The sequence goes on along the minus strand of CM035189.1, from coordinate 2,050,611 downwards.
TACAGTGAAAAAAAAACAAAAGTTTAAGCAGATGAACACTGGAGTTAAGAATAATTATGGACAATAAATGCATTGCTATCACAACATAAAGAACAATATTTCAAAATAATATAAACCACAGATCAAATTCATGGTGTTCAATTTAACAATTTGCAAGCTAATCAAATTTCAAACCACATTCCCACTTCAGATTTTGTGCTAGAGAACCTGACATTTTTTTTTACAAAGTATATCAGGTATTCTCTGAGCGACAGTGCTCTCTCCCCAATGTGCCACTTCCTATCTTGCACAACAGCCCAAGTCTGCATTGCTGGAACTGTGAATCTTACAGAAATTTTTTTGTATTTTTAACAAGTTACAGGAAGGCTATTGCCATTAAACTGTAGGGTACAAGTAAAAAGAATGAACTCAGATTCAAACTGAAAAAAGGGATGCTGCAGTTCTGCAGTGCCTACACATGAGCCACCTCTGCACACTAATGCAGTGAGCCTACAGTTTATCATGCTTCATTCTATCAATCATTCACATTTACTTTTATACAATTTATCATTGTCGGGGTGTGGGAGAAAGCAAATGAGGTAATTTGCTGTCTGCCAACTTGTTTTCAGGTCAATCCACAATTTCATGACAACCTGCATGATCTTTCCTCCTTTTTGTTGAGGAGATTAAACTGAGCAGGCAAAAATCTGTACACATGATCATGATTTCACAGTTTTTAATCAAATCTCATTTTTTTACTTGCTCAAAGAAATCAAGGATTTTAACATTCATGAATCTCCATGTTACTTTGTCCCACATTTAGTTTACAAAACTACAATTGTCACCTTCGAAAGCTAAGGACTGGCTCAAGGTATCTATGGGAGGTTTGAATCAGTCCAAGTCGTTTGTCCCAAAGGTCGACCAGCTGCCCAACATCACGCGGGTATTGCTGCTTCTGACTTTCCATTTCTGACCAAGCCTCTGCAAGCTGATACGCTCTGATCAGCTTTTTGTTGTTGCTGCTGCTACTGCTGGGAATCTCTGGTACTGAAGGATTGAAGCACAACAAGCCAGAGACCATCTCCTCAAGCTCTGTCAGCATGTGAAGCCTAAGGAAAGAAGTTCAATGAATACAATCATCCTATGACAGTCATGGTTTAAAAGATATGCATAATATTCTACACATGGTAATAAGTTGAAAATTTTCCCATAATTAGGTTTCCTTGAGCACTTTTGTGGCAAACCAAAATGCTCACAGGTGGCTACTCAAAACACTTTCCACTTTCAAAGTTATCACAATAATGACTACAATCTACATTGGGAATTTTAGCAGCAAATTTACATCTATGATTCAGAATATAACAATGTGAAAATTAAAAGGATTTTGGAGAAATGCATCAAACTATGGAAGAAGCTTCAAACCTTGTGAGGAATACAAAGTACCATTCAGATATCTAGATAAGACAATCACTAAAAAACAATTGTAATTATGCTATGCCCAAGGTTGAAATACAGTCATGCCTCTACATACAAGTGCTTAAGGATACAAATTTTCCAAGATATGAGCTGGGAAACAAGCCAAATCGTTGCCCAGGATATGAGGAAATATTCATCACACGAGCCGTGAGCATTTAGTTACACCAAGCCACCACTAGTTCGCAGTGAATTAAAAAATAATAAATACCTAAATACAAAAAAATTATAAAACAAAAGATAAAAAAATAGTGTTAAGTTGTTTTTAAGTCTCTATTAATTTCATTACATTTATTATGCAAGTTTAATTCTCGTTAGCTCATTTCACTCCTCCCCTCCTCCGCCACCATCTTACACCATTGCCGTGCAAGTTAACCTACATACATTTTTTATCACTTGATATTTGCATTATTTGTTTACTTATTTACATTATCTATATTTATAATGTTTATTTTAATAACAAATACCATTTATCACTGTTTTTCCTTATTAATGTTAACTTTCTTTCAGTGTACATTGGTATTACTAAACTTTAATTTCCACCTTTTTCTTATGTTGGAACACATTATTCAATTTTACATATATTTAAATAGGAAATCCTGTTCCACCATACGAGTTATTTCACGATATGAGCTCAGTTGTGGAACGAATTAAACTCATATGTCGAGGTATGACTGTAGAAGCAATAGTGTAGGTGTAGTAAAAAAATAAAAAGTGAATACTGTATAAAAAGTTGAAGATTCCAAGGCCTGAAACAAAATTGGTTACTTTTCAAGATATCATATGAACAACAGAAAAGCAGAGGGAGAGAAGGGATCTCATTGTATAGTTAGAAAAAGTGGAGCAACAGGATTTGATGAAATGAGATGTAAGAGATTTATGAGCACAAGGGAAGAAGTTGAAAAGGCCACCTATAGGAGGGATAGTGCAAAGAACAGCTTTCCTTCAAAAATAAATTGGAAAAAGATGTGATTCACGCAGCCCAAGCACAGTTCACCTTCCTGTATAGCACAACCAGGGTAATACACAGAACAGGCAGAGGGCAGAAATACACAGAGCAGGCTGAGGGCAGACTCTCTCTTCATGCAGAAAGCTTCTAAAAAACACAGCTAAATTAATCTATACAATACTGGTCAGCTGAATGTCTCAAGTGTTTTAAATGTCTTTAAAGAAGGTACAAAATTCATATTAGGAATAAAGTACAAAGAAAAATGTGTAATTGGCACTGACAATTCAGGTAGAGCCAATAAAATACTGAAATGTACATACAGATTTAAGCAGCAGTGAAATTAAGTTAAATGAAAAATTAAGGAGGCAAATTTAGGGGTGAAAAATAATCAAATAAGAACAGCACAAGTAAAAAAGAGCAAAGCAGTGATGAAAAGAAATGAACAAAATAATGAAAAAAGAAAAAAAGAAACATGAAGTGACTTTTACTGAACTGTCATTAAATATCAATACAGTGAAAGGAAAATATAAGAAAATATGTGAAAATACTGTCTCCCACTAACAAATGCAACAGAAACATAAAATCCATGATAGTGAAATGACACAACTGCCAAATAATATTTTGGTAAAAAATATTAAAGGAATTTAACATGATAAAAGAAGAAATTAAAGAATCTTATGGTGACACGTTACAGAAATGCAAGAAATGGAAGAAAGAAAAATGCAAATATCACACATGAACCAAACAAAGTACTAATTAAGAACTTAGATCAGAATTCTAACCACACAATTTTTTAATTAATAGATAATTTTTTTTTACAGTTAAGGATTTCTTACCTCAAAATATATGGATAGGCTCTTTGATAGGCCCACTTCTCCATACTTGCAGCCGACAACATGGAGATATAGTGGGCTCGGATATTCTTCAGGTTGAGTAGGTATGCAGGATGGTCCCTTGCCCTCAATGCCCGCAACACTTGCCCCACTCCAACTCCCCATGATGGCTCCTCAGGACTTGTTTTCAAGAAATTATCCAACTCATCCCACTTACTAAGTTTCCATGCTGCCTCAACACGATACTTGTTCAGGGTTGGCTCTAACTCAGGCCTATAGAAAGAAGGCAACTACTGAGTTAGAGAAGTGTATGGTGTAGGAAGACATCATCATTCTATATGTTGATCTCATATCTCATTCCAGGGAGTTTGAGGGAGGAAAAATCAAGTTATACTGTGGTTGTTTTGAGCATGGGTTATTGTATGTGAAAATTTTCACTTCCATAGATGTTTTCTACACAGTTAATTCATACACAGGTGTGCCTATTATATATATATATATATATATATATATATATATATATATATATATATATATATATATATATATATATATATATATATTATATGAAGAGAAAGGAAAAATTTCTTTCAATTAAGGATTGAGAAAGCTTGCAGCTCAAGCATTCGTAGCAACTATTTACCTATACATAGTACTGAGTATATGAAGGACTTACCGAGTGGACAGAAGCCCTTGAGTAATGTTGAATACTGAATGAGGTTGATCTAGACTGATGTAACATTCCAGCAAGCCCTTGTACACCGCCTCTGTACCCTGGGAGACACACAAACGTTCATAACACCCTAGGGCATCTTGCAGTTGTCCTGAAAAATATTTAAGAATAAATAAATGATTGAGTAAATAAATTAATGAACAAATAAATAAGTAGAAACAAATAAAGCTAACACATGAAGTAAAGTTAAAAAACATTAGAATCTTAAAAGAATGGAGCCTGTGACTGAAAAATACAAGTTAAAGAAAACTTAGACTTCATAATTTTTCTTGTGTGTGTGTGTGTGTGTGTGTGTGTGTGTGATTATTTTAATATTTACAAGACATAGTATTCTCATACTGTCTTAGGTAATGAATGAAGGTATGCAGGTACAACACTATCTGTTTAAAAATTGAGATGGGACTGTTTTTCCAATCTACATTTTAGCATTTGTCTCAAGTGTATTTATTACTTTGACCGACTCTAATGAGGTGGAAATTGATATAGAGGCCAATCCATACTGATCCCTAACTCACCCATTAGGTGCTGTATTTTTAGTATTATGAGAGGAGAATTGGCATATCTGTCATTTTAAAGATGGACTTCAGTCAAACACAACACAGATGAAGAGGAGCATGTCATGTCAATGAGAGCATTTTAACCACAAGTAGTGTGAACTATGAATCCCTGATCCAGTGACACCCATTTCCTATGCTGTGTATGTAGCATTGATATCTATAAATATATATATATATATATATATATATATATATATATATATATATATATATATATATATATATATATATATATATATATAATTTTTACCATGTGCCTGCCAAGTATAAACATGTCTCTTGTTTTCCAATTATTTTATTAACAATCTGTTGTACAGGGAGAAATGTCTTCATCCACTGGTAGTGGTGCTGGCTCCATTCCAAGGAACTTATCGATTATACATTGATTTCTATTAGATAAACTGTGACCTACCTGTGGCCTCATGCTGAATCACCTGCTCTTCAAGACTTGGATCCTCTCTCCTGATGGCAGCCACACCTGCCACACCGTCGGGCTCATCTAATGACACGTAGATGCACTGAAACATGCAATGGATGGGTTATCTTCCACATTAAAGATTAGGATACATGGTATACATTACAGTAGTGATTCTAAATAGATTTTTATATTTTGGCCCTTTAAGTGTGCAGCAAAGTAGTCTCTACTTATATTTGCAACCAATAATCTGGCAAATATCATTATAATTTCTGACTGAAAACTATTTTCTGTTGTTTGTTTGGCACATAAATTATTAATCAATTTATTTTCACTTGCTAGACAATGCTAATTTTTAGCATTTTTTCTGCAGTTAGAAGTACAAAAACTAAGAACATAACACTTTTTCAATCACTCTGCAGTATATAATAAATCAATAAAAATAGTCATGTTTTATGGCTTTTGATGTGGTGCAATATTGGCCCACACCATAAGAAACTGCCTATAGTTTGATGAAAATGGACCTCATGAGTAAAAATCTGCTCTGAATTTAGTAACTTACTTTTAATTAAATTTCATTATTTTTAAGTAGTTGCAGTAGTAGCAATAGTAGTGGTAGGAGAGAGAGAGAGAGAGAGAGAGAGAGAGAGAGAGAGAGAGAGAGAGAGAGAGAGAGAGAGAGAGAGAACTTACTCTGAATCAGTCACAAGTACTGCATGTCTTACTTGGAGAAAATGAAGATGTTCTTTGAGCTGACTTGAATTGTGCTTTAGGAAAGCTTCTATATGCAGGAGTGCTCGGGAGTACGCTTGAGTTTTGAATGATGTTTGGGCCAAAATATCGGCAGGTATCTTCTCAAGAAAACTCAATACCTTAGAAGAAATATATTACAAGTATCTTTCATTGTGAATACAGATAATAAGTGAATATTTGAGCACTTAAACTAATGAATCTGACAAGGCATAGAAAATCCAAAGTTACTGTGTATGATAATGCTTCTCAGTGTTATATGTGAGTTAATGAGAGACCAAGTGAGCATGCTATCAAAATCTAAATATATCTATATAAAAATGCTTTTAAATGTCAAAAAATGTACTGAACTAGGTTGATTTGTCAGTGCTTAAACACTTACCTGTTGCAATTCTGTTGAAGGCACAAATGCTCCTCTACCTTTCTTCCCTAAATTCTCTGTTTGCCTCTGCTTTTGAGTCCACTTACTGATATAGTCAAGCGCTGAGAACACAGTCTGAACAGCAAGTTGCCTGCAAATAAATAACAATATATACAAAATTCATTCAATTTGCCAGAACAAACTATTGGAGCCTTAATGTCATCAAATGTGTGAATAATTTGACACTAAAGAAATACCAATCTCCAGATACAATTGCCAACTGGGGAAATGATGAAGATAACCCAAATAAGCAAAAAAAAAAGTACTTTGTATATTATATGGATAACTTCAAGGGAATATACAATACACATATTATACCATTTCATGGCATAGAAGAAGTCTATAATCTTACAAGGAAACTTTGAGTGGAAGAATTTAAATAGATGAATAAGTTACTGAGAGAGAGAGAGAGAGAGAGAGAGAGAGAGAGAGAGAGAGAGAGAGAGAGAGAGAGAGAGAGAGAGAGAGAGAGAGAGAGAGCTATGGTTAGAATCATGGTCACTTATGAGGAAAACAATATACAGTAGAAGGTCATTAAGGACTAACCAGATGAATATCAACAAGGTTAGAGTAACATTCCAAGCAATCAAGTTCCACAATATGTACTTCCATTACTTTCTTCTTTATTTATGAAACTAAAACTCTTTCCATCCTATCACTAAACAAAAATCACAAGTTCAAAAAATGTTTTAGTCACATGGCCTTTATGTAGAGCACACTGAAATCCACTCACCTAAATTCAGAAGAGAGTACAGCAGACGAGTCTTCCTTTTTGTTATCATCCTCCTTCTCTTGCATGTGATTCATAACAGCAAATACTTCATCTAGCACATGAGAGTGGAAATGTTGTGCTTCACAGAGAACACACACCAAGATAAAAGGTAGGAGGTACATGGCAGTGGTGGTGTCACGGCGCAGGATGGGCTTACAGACACCGAATACCTGGTGTGTGGAATGAGAATCTTATGCTCAAGGAATTGTTATCTTAATTCAATAAATGTATTTTCTGCAGTTCCAATTTTCATTGATTCTTTCCTCTTCTCAATATCTTTGTCACCTAACTATATAACTATTTTTTTTCTCCCTGCCCAAATCCTTAAAAGATAGTACATGTTAAATCCATGTGATTGCCTTGGATCATTTCGTACTACATAAATATTTCTTATGATCTTACAGTCCATAACATTAGCTTACAAAATAACAAATTATTACAATTAATTCAAGATCATACTCAAACACTTACCATAAGCTTGACTTTAATCTAACAATAAACATTATACAAAACTCCATGAAAAGATAAAATGTAAACAGCACTGTGTCTTACCTGACTTGCCCTTACACCTTTAAGCATGTCAACTAATGAACATTCCCAGCATGTCAACCACTGATGGAAAGAAGCTGCATGAGGGCTTCCAAAGATGGGTGAGGGAAGGGGAGCAGTGGGTCGTCCACTACCTGTAGCCACAGTGTATTTGGAAGTTAGCAGAGGGCGAATGATCTCCTGCAAGTGGTATCGCAACTTTTCCCAGGCCCTGGACCCAACAGCAGTGGCTTCCTCAGACCCACTCTCTCGTATGCCATACAGACGGGTTATTTCCTGTAGATTGTTACAAGCACAAGTTTGTTTGATAGAGGTACTTGGAACAGAAATGGTTGCATATTTAAATAAAATGTAAATAATCTAATACATATATGATGGAAAAAACCTCACAAGATAATTTAGAAATGATTTAAGATAACCACTATCACATCCCCACTGTTACCAGGGAATGCACACCTGCATATATGTATTCCTGAAACTAGTTCCTTCCAGCAAGCCCAGTGTGGGACATAAAAAAGATAAATCTAGACACAAAGTTATCAAAACTCTGAAATTATTGTTTGGCTTAAAACACAAACCAAGGAAGCAGTACAGTGGAGACTCAATACTTGAACTCAATTCATTCCAGATTAGAGTATCAAAGAGTTGGACAACTGATACATATAAGTCAGGTAATTTGTTCTAACCTTGGCCAAAACCACAAGTTTACAAAAATTTCAATATAATTTTTTATAATAACAATTTTTCCATTTATTCCACTGCCACAGAACCCTAAAGTTCCTTTTTCACATCCGTCAGCTATCTTAATGGCCTCTTTGTTTTTCAGTATAGTGGCTACTGTAGATTTTGCCATATAATAGTGTCTTTTACATTTATGTTCTCAAACTAACATTTTTATTAGCAATTTACAAGCTTTACCTCTGAGACAGTATGCTTTTGTTATGCAAAAAAGTTAAGTTTTGTATGGAATACTTAAAATACAGTAGAAGAAAAGTGTAAATCTTAATTTCATTTATAGTAATATATCTAACACATATACAGGAACATAAGAGGTAACTTAATACAGTAATCTTTATATCGTATTTCACAGATGGATCTCACCTGCAAAGCATAGGAGGCACAAGTCTGAGTGCTAGCATCTGTGGCTGCTAAGAAGGCTCTTCCAAGCTCTGTAATCAGCTGAATGATGAATGCTTCATGTTCAATGTTCAGATGAATCTCATTCAATTCCTCTGTGTTTGGAGAAAATAATTACAAAGTAGATAAGAAAGGTATGAGAATAGTAGGAACATGGTTATTAGGCCAAAAGAATTTTTTTTCTGTATTATATTGTACAATCTAATTTTAACACAATCATACAAATTATTAACCTTCTCACACATCAGTAAATTTCATGAGTACCTATTCTGAAGGCAGGCACATGTAGCCTCTCTGTGAATTAGAAGCAGTTTTCTTTCCTTTGAAACTCATATGTAGGCACAAATTATATATTACTGAGATTCACAAGTCTTTATGATCACAAAAATTGTTTAAAAAGTAATTTCACTCATTTTCTCTCTTATGCTCTACAAAAAAAAAAAAAAAATGTTCACAACTTCATCACTTGGAGAATTTTTCCAGCCAGCATTCTGTGCACTCTACACAACAGCTTTACATCAGTGCTTATGATATGTCAATAAGATCCCAAGAAAATAGAAGGAAACTGAAAACAGCATTCATCTCACATGAGTGAGTCACTCCCCTCAACAGAAAATTAAGTAATTCTATCTAGAAAGGATACCACATATATGCAAGAGTCTTCTCGTAAATAGACTAACATAACAGCAATTAATGAAGCCTAATAAAGTTAAGTTAGGTTATATAAAAGGAAGGAAAACAGGAATAAAAACTTATGTGACAGTCATATGTAACAAGCTAATATTTACCTTTTATGTTGGAATAGGAGTAAAGGCGGCTGGGATCAATCGCCCCTAGCAGTCCAAGACATTCAGCTACCAGCACCTGGACATCATCATCTACTTCCCGGCACTGACCTAGAAAAGAAGGCACAAACAAGATGATACAAAATCACTCAATTATATAGTGCTAGGTAGTAAGAACTTTTTTATATATGCAGGGAACTTTGTTATCTAACTAACATTTAGCCTCTTCACTTCCATCATTCCAAAATCAATGTACTTTGCAATTCCATAACTAGGTTAAGCTGCAGTTTACACGACCCTAGTTTAAATTTTTTTTTATTCCTGTGCATTTTAAAATTAAGTGAATTTTTTATTGTTTTTACTGTATAACTACTACTGTATTGAATGTATAAAACACTAGTATGAATAAGTTATACAATATATACAGATATCTCTTTTTTTATGTTTGTTTAGTGTTTCTGAATTTACACAAGGTCCAAAATTCAAACAAATTTTTAATTTACATTTTGTTTTCACTTCTACATGATATTTTATTGAGTGGGTGTCTCACGTGAATTCCTTTGCGCCACCCAAACGTTACACAAACACACACATGCGTACAATCTATATATTCCTGTATATACAGTGAGAACTCAATACTTGAATGGCTCAGTAGTCAAACTTTTCAGTACTTGAATACAAAATCCTATTTGATACTAAAAAAAAGTCTAGTAATCGAACGTCTGCACATGGGCTTCCTCCCCGCCACCACCACCATCCACCCCGGTATCCACAAAGATTTGTGGTGGTTGGTGAGTGAAGGATGCTAGCTTACTTAATTGTGTTCATTGGCATCAATGCTGTGATGTCATGAGGAAAGGCAGCCAATCATAAGACGGCATTACTCCAGGCCCGAGGAAAAATTTCTTATATGCAAAACACTTACCTAAGAGAGCACTGAATAACTCTGATACAGTGGGGTGTACATAATCCAATGCAGTAGTAAGGTGGTGGACAGCAGCCTGATTATGATGCAGTGCATAGCGCAGCCGACCTAATGCAAGGAGTCTCACATCAACACTTTCATGATTCAAATTCCTCAGGATGCCAGAAAGATGCTGCAGAACCTCCTCAGAATTCCCCCTGAAAATATAAGTCAGAGCACTCATTCCTGATTCAAGACCCTTAAGAAATATTGTATACACTTCTCGATATTCCTGGGTTTACCATTTATATACTGCATTAATGGATTTTCTTCCCATGCCACAAATGACCACAAAGGAATTCTTTTTCATTTTTACAATCTATCTATAGTCTGACATATATTTAGGTTTAATGACAGACTTTTCCAGTTTCTCTACACTTCCTACATTGTAACACTCCTCACCGTTGTCACTGACACTATTTTCTTCAGAATTCCTTTTTATTATGTACAGTATTTTCAAAACAAGAGTCTATCCTCATATTTGAAGCAATCTTTCCTCTTCCAGCAGCTTCCACACCCTATCCTTCCCAGGCCATAAAGTGGTACATCTAGCTGATGTGCAAAAATGCCACACAGCATCCTAAGGTGAGAGCAGCAATGGTTACCATCGCAGGTGAAACAATGGCCACAAATAACCCTGTGATGGTCAGAAACAAAGGCAGCTGCATTGGGATAAGATTGGAGAGATTGGAGTCTGGATGTTTTCCACATTAAATACAGATGATTCTATAACCAGGGCCACTTTCAAGGCCTCAGTAGTAACATTATCAGACATGGCCAGCAACTTCATTTGGATTTTCTTGTTGCTGACAGAAACAATGAACCCATCTTGCATGTGTTCATTCAGGCTCTTAAGCTTAGTCTTAGAGTAGTTTGACAGTTTCACCACAAAACTAAAAATAAATTTACCCTCTGTTCTTGAGAATATAAGACTTGAACTTTACTTTGATCTAGCTCAATCCTCAATCTTGGTCATATGTGCTCTTGCACCACCTCTAACAGCCACTGAACACCTTGGACTCCAGTCACTACTAACATCCACATTTTATAGAGGCAATCTCATCGCTCATACATGTTCTTACCCGACTACTCTTGACTGCTTCTCCATTATGGCTTCATTGATGCATGCAAAACTTTCCACTGTTGGAAGAAGTGGTAAGTTTCCCAAGAGTGGCTTCACTGATGGTGTCTCCACCTGAAAGATTTGTTGTATCATAAAACTTAATTTCAGTTTCACCTCTACATATGCCTAAAGTAATATTTAATAAAAGATATAGTTTAATAATATCAAATTGTGGCAGTACTAAATAACATTAATATGCTTTGCCTGGAGACATTTGAGTACTAGATTTTTTTTTAGTATTAAATCAAACCTTTGCATTTGGGTATTGAAAAGTTCAACTATTGAGACATTCGAGTACTGAGTCTCCACTGTAGCTTTCCATACAGAGTACAAGGCATCCTCAACTAAATGATTCTCTGTTATACATTATAGTACACAATATAAAAGCAAAAGTAAATTTCAACTCCTCACCAGAACATGGGTGAGGACAGGCTCCATCTGCTCTGGCCTATTCTGGATAAGTGGCATAATCACCACCACCACTTCTTCCACGAGGCTTTCCAGGGTACATTCATCCAGACTGAAAAGAAGTTTGTAGATGTTGGTAGTACATTCTTCTAACTAAAACATCGTAACAAAACCTAATTACTTCCTAAAATATAAGGACACAAACCCTAACAGAAAGACAAAACTTTCCTTCTCCCTCAACATAGCAACAAAAACTTCAATATCTCAGAAAACATTCAGTATATCTCATCACTTACAAACATAATAACAAATCCAAGTAATATCATCCAAAAATTAAGAACTCAGTGGAAATTATAGTTATATTACAACACAATCACATAATCTCTTGTAACACAGTAAGTTAACACAACTCACTCTTCCCTTCCCCTTCAAAACACTTTTCACATCACCTGGAACAACACAGCCTTACTACTATCCTCAACATCAAATCAACACAAAGTACCTCTCCACTTTCATCATACTTAATGTTGAGATTTACAAAGAATAAGTAATTTACTAAAACATAGATTTGTTTACTGAAAAGTTGATTTTTTTACACAAGAAACTAAGAGTAATTTTTATACAAGTCATATCATCATCATCATTATCTACCATTTTTATTTTTATTGCTATTATCATTAAAAGGTACCAAAGCTTTGCCTTATAGAGCAGATACATGATGGACTCACTCAAAACACCAAAAAGGTACTGGAGAGAGGCAAAGGCTACAAAGTCAAGGAAAAAAAAGATATAAAGCTATTATTTAACCTGTACAGGGTACTGCTGTTTTGTAATTTCTTCCCTACTCCAGCATCAGAGAGAATTTTTTTCAGCACGAAACAGCTTAAACCACGAAAAATTATGAAATGTAACATCTTTTACATTAGACATAAGTGAGCTTTAGTTCACACCTTGTACAGGTCAATAAACTACATGTATGTGTACTCATTTAAGGCTAAGATTTCTGAGTTTTCATTCTCATACAGGCTTTCTGTTTCTGTTGGACTGTGAAGTCATGATTTATCTCATTTCACATCCCATACCTATTTGTTCAAAAAGAGATACAACATGAAAGAAAACAGACAATAAATATTTGCTCCCTCTGAATGTCCTGACAGTAAACCAAAAAATGCCTGACTATGTCATCATACTATTACAATAACAAAAATACAACAAAGTATCTACATACTTGAGCAGAAAATTACTCCATGCATGACAACTGATGTCATAGAATTCATCATCTTTGAGTTTCAGAGCTGTCTTGAGGGAAGCAAGCACCTTGCGGGACACTGGAGATAGGTATTTCTTCCCCATGAGTGCCAGCAGGTCATTCAGAGACCACAAAGCTGACCGTTTCTCTCTGACAAAGGGGAAACCGTGATAAAAGAGTGAAGTTTAGAATAACAAAAGTGCAATATAACAATATCTGACCAGTAAAACTCTACATGACAACACTGAAATAAAGGTGCTATAGACTGATGCACAGACTGAAGAGGACTCACTTGAACATGGTGGAAGAGGATACCAACTTGCTGTCCAAGAATCCCAGGATGCCTAACAAGCGTGGTGCAAGGTACTCACAGATTTCTTCCTGATAGGTAGTATCAGATAGCTCACTGGTGCTTTTCTTTCTCAAGTTCTTGGAGGAAGCATGGCCAGAGGAAATGGAGGCAGAGGTAAACGAGGTATCGATTGTTCTCATATGGTGAAATTCACGCAACACAGCATTTTTGTGGTCATGCAGCCCCAGCACAAGTTCATTCACCTGATTCTGGAAAGAGGAGGGCATTATGTTAGTTATGTTATGTAATTTCTAATAATAGCACCAAAAGTAGATATCTAATAGTTAAAAACTGAACACTAAAGATACATTTTAAGAAAAGAATGCCTGTGAACAGACCCACCACCAAATTTTTAATACTGTATGTTTCTGTCATTACTTAAAACTCATTTGATGATATATAACAATATACATCTGTCTTAATATATTTAATATAAGTAAATGACTCACCTGGACTGAGCATCGTCGTATATTCTGAATCTGGATCTCTGTTGTTGAAGCTATAAAATCTAGCACAGCCACTTGTTCTTCTTTTGAGTGGTGAAATACTAGATGTGCCAAAATATGCTGAAAAATGGAGCAGAATAAACTTCCAGTTCCTCGAGTTTTTCCACTGATGTCCTTTAGCTGCTCAGCTGTGAAAGCACAGACAATACTGGTGTGCTACTTAGAATAAATAGGTAATGCCAAGTTGTAGAAGGATGGCATTTACTTATAGGGGAGGGTGGGGGACAGAACTATAACATTACATAAGCCAGAGACTTGTCAGAGTACATATCTGAGTTTTGTATAGAATGTCCACATAGAATAGAAGTAGGCTGTGTAGGAAAGGAGTGATTGCCTTACGTACTTGAAGTCTGGGGTGTAACATCACCTGACCTTTTGAGTATAACCAACTGTGCTGAATTCAGAGCTTGAGTCTGTGAATTCAGATCTGTTCAAATCTAGATCATTGCTGGTTTACCCACTTTTTAGGATAAGTGTTAAACTTAAATTGATAATAATGCCCAACAATATTAAATCATACAAAAACTCTGAAAAAGGTAATGGTGGTGGTGTGTTACTCCCTGCTTGCCTCATCACTTCTGATACCTGTACATAATCCTTGGTGCTGATGTCAAAGCAGTATACATGACAACTCATCCATCTCCATATAGTGCTTTGCTCATTACATTCAATGTTACCCATCATCTATGGCGTCCAAAGTCAATTATATTAAATTCTATCTGAATCAGTAATAACTGCAAGATACACAAATGAATAAATAAATGTGTATATGAAGAGAAGGAGTTGACAATATAAAGTCTTGACTCACTTGAAAGTGATCAATAAGGATGTCCCTGAGTCGGTATCCAAGGCAACTGGCCAGCTCCTGCAGTAGACATGGCTTATTCTCCTTTGCTGCTCTCACCACTAGAGCTGGAAGCAAGTAGTGAAGCTGACTGCTGATGAAGGCACCAAGCCGAGTGTTGAGGGGACTTCTGAAAGTAGAATTGTTGATCAGTGTCATGAATAAAAGGTCAGTACCATCACCAATCAATTTGTATCACTATAATAATGAAAACAAGAATTTTTTCTTTGGTACCAGGTTGAGCTCAAATTACCTTTTCCTAGTAAAATTACTAAAGAATTGGAATTAGAATAAAATTAGTCCCATTAAGACAGTCACAAAGAATAAGGAGAATGGAATTGTAGGGATATCATCACATGAAAACTACCTTGAGTCACAGGTGAAAGATACAGTTCACACAATTGTCATTTTTTGGGCCTGTCAGAATCATTCTCACAGCATTTCACTGGTGAGAGTGGAACAGAAAGTGAGATTAGCCTAACTAGCACAAAGGGAGGATTACCAATGACCAAACTATGAAAATGACAAAAAGTAGTTAAGTTTAGCAAGATCACAAAATGGTTCTACCCTTGGTTTATGAAAGCTCTGTTTACAAATTTTGAAGATAGAAATAAAATAATTGGGTCTTAATTGCCAATCTACGAATGGAAAATTCAAAGTTATGAAAACAATGATCTTTTGGGGCTTGTAAGAAAACTTAATTAAACTTGTACCATGCAGTAACTGTCACAGTGATTCTAATTTAAGCTTATTAGTGATAAAAACAGTGCAAAATGCTAAGTAAAGCCCTGTCCACACCAGGAAACATTGTTTGGAAACAATGTTTGCAAACAGTTTGCGAACAGTTTGCAAACAGTTTTCGATAACATGTTTGCAAACAGTTTGCAAACTGTTTGCAAACTGTTTGCAAACGGTTTGCAAACTGTTTCCAAACAATGTTTCCTGTCCAGACATCAGTTGTCGTCATGCCTGTAGTTAGTGTGGAGGTTGCTGCAGCAGCCTCTGTATATTACTTGGCACTGTTGATTAACTCAAGAAAGGGCAAGAAAAAGATAAAGACATGGGTAAGGAAGTTTTTAGAAAAAGGAGCCTTTTATGGTGACTTGCTTCTGAAGGATTTGAGAGTGGATGGAGCAGGTTTCACCAATTTCCTTCGGATGCCCACTACTGATTCATCATCACACATACACACACACACACACACACACACACCACACACACTGTGTTTCCCATTCTGGATGGGAAACAGATACATGTGAAATATTGTTTGGAAACATCACACACACACACACACACACTCTTCTTCTTCTTCTTCTTCTGGTGATCTCTTCAGCTTGGTATCGCTTGTAGGTCTATGGTCCACAGCCGTGCGTTGTGGAGTTAGCAGTCCTATATATTATATAATATTATTATATTATATATATTATATAATATTATTATAATTATAATTATTATTATTATTATAGATGGAGCAGGTTTTAATTTTCTTCGGATGCCCTCTACTGATTCATCGTCACATACACACACACACACACACACACACACAAACACACTGTGTTTCCCATTCTGGATGGGAAACAGATACATGTGAAATATTGTTCGCAAACAGTTTGCAAACAGTTTGCAAACTGTTTCCAAACAGTTTGCAAACTGTTTCCAAACAGTTTGCAAACTGTTTGGAAACAATGTTCGCAAACTGTTTGCAAACTGTTTGCGAACAGTTTGCAAACTGTTTGCAAACTGTTCGCAAACTGTTTGCAAACATTGTTTCCAAACAATGTTTCCTGGTGTGGACAGGCCTTAAGAGTGATACAAGTTCAATTAAGTATTCTGACAAGCTCAAGAAAGCTATAAGAGCTATTATCTTAGAGACAAAGCTTGCTGTATTGGCAATGGAACATCAACGCGCAGTAGAGTGGGAGTGATCACACCACACCACAATACAGCTGCATCTCACACCTTGGCTGATGCTTTCTGTGACTTTGAAAATGATATCTAAAAAAATTGTTAACTATGACTATAATCTTGAAAAAAGCTTAAAATTTGAACATACCATTCAAAATGCAATCGCTGCCTATAAACAGTAATATCAAGAAAAGTCACACGCTAAACAATCGAGAACAACATCACTTTTCAAGCTGGCGATCAGTGGTGACACTAACACATCAGCTGTTACCACAGCTATGATGACAACAATGATAACCGAACCAGTCAGAAATATACATTTTACAATAACACAGGGACTTAATTTTTGGTTGTATGAACATATTTCATCTTATATAATGGAAGTATATGGGAAAAAATGGCCCTATTTACGAATTTTTTTGATTTATGAATGATTTTCTAGGAACATAACCCATTTGTAAATCAAGGGACTGGTGTAACTAACTGCCTTCAGCTCTCACCAGGTACAACAGCTACAGCCACTTTTGATTGTACAAAGGTTAATTTCCTCTTTGTTGTGAACTCATCAGCATTATGTTCATGAAACAAAGATCAAGATACCCCAGTGAGTTGTACAAAGTGTGATTCTGATGGGAAATTAAATAATCACCCAATAAATCCCATTCCTTTATCAACATTCCTACCTGTATAGCTTTAAATTAGGTAAAACAAAACCACAACATATTTTGTATACTGACATAGTTAGCACTAATCAAGAAGCTTAAATAAATCTGAGCTTCAGAAGAAAGGAACCCTGTTGAGGCCTGAAAATAAGACCTGAACATGAGATGCCAGCACTCAACAACAAAGTGCCCTTTGTACCCAAGTGGGGGTTACAAAGTTTTATGTCTGTGTTGTTACAACTGTAATCCCATACCTTTAAATATATTAAACATATTTGCCATACCTTATCTCACCTACCTTCTCATATTTATTTCTATGTTCCTTCCTGCTTAACCTTTTCCTAAGCATTATTGTACATACCTTTCTACAACCACTCTTGCCAAAATTCCACCTGTCTCTCATTTTCACATTGATCATCACAGCATACTCCTGTGAATCATCACACACCTCCTTGGCACCCATCACTTCCTTCCTCAATCCTTCACTACAGCGTATGTGAAACTCATACATTGTTTTCATTTTAAATTAGAATTTTCACACAATGTTTACAACTATTAAATGATTTCAACATCAATTTCATTAAAAGCTTACCTTTTACCAGCCACAGAAACTTCTGGCCACTTGAACACATTTGCCACATGATTTAAAACTCCTGCCACCTCTCCTTCATAAACAACAGCTGCCAAAACCTGTAAGGATGCATTCTTCTCATTAAGGCAGAAAAATTATATTCAGCTTCACTGCCCAAAATATCTAACATAAGAATAGCTGCAAACACCAAGACTACTGAGATAGTGTTATTGCATCTATCTATCATGGACTACCATATTTGGAACATTCATACAAAAATATTCTAGCATTATACACAATGGTATCACCATAATACATTATACATATTGCAAAGGCATGAATTGAAACTAACATGAATGGTACACAACACTTTAAGTAATAGAAATGAAAAGTTAACAACTAGACCATCTCTTTGAAAAGTAAGTATAGGTTGCCCATCACTAATCTGGCACCATTAAAAACTAGGGTGTCATATCAGTGATTTTGCTGGATTATAGAAAGGTTAAATTTGAATACACTTAACAGTTAACTACCTTATCCCAACTCTAAAATATGCTGCAAACTAGTACATATGACCTGATTGACAATATCATTAAATTTTTTTGCCAATATCACTGCTAATATACTTACTTTCTGATCAATACCAATAGCATCATTACATATAATACTGGTAGCAAGGGAAGTGAACAATCATTCTGTGCATGTCATAAACTGTCAGAGAGAGAGAGAGAGAGAGAGAGAGAGAGAGAGAGAGAGAGAGAGAGAGAGAGAGAGAGAGAGAGAGAGAGAGAGAGAGTGTGTGTGCACATGACATTCATCTATCTTCAAAGTACATAAAAATGGAGGCAAAGAATATAATGGAGCAAAGTTGTTTCTGACAGCATCACAATAACTATCATCAGTATATCAGTGTAGGTAGCATCATGATTATATTTGAAGAAGTAAGGAGAAACAAGAGATTCTTGAACCTTCATACACTAATTTTGGACCCCCAAGATATCTTGGTTCATATGTACTGAAGTCTGAGTTTAAGGTTTGTAAGTAAGAACCGGTGCTGCTGACCTGTGAGAGTGCTTGCCTGTGCCGTGCAAAGAGATCCTTAAGTGAGAGGTCCAGGGTCTTTGCCAAAGAATGAATAATTAGGTGGGCAGAGGAGCTGGCTGTCCGCACTTTTAGAAACAAACAGCGCAGGAGCAACACCAAAACTCTACCAGTGAGGCCTCCAAGGGGGAGTCTGAAAAGAGAAAAAGATATTTCAATATAGAGTTGATAATGTGATTTCACAAAAAAATGTAATGATAAAGTCTAAAAGTTATCAACAAATCATATCACACTGTTGCCCATACAATGTGAGAGTTAAGTGGACCATAGATGTTACAGTAATAGATCAAGTTCTGTTCTGACTGCGGCCTCAGTAATGGCCAAAAACAAATAATTTTATTCAACTTCTCCCAAGACAAGACAGTGTGTGGACATGGACAGTCTAATTAGCAATGAGGGGATAGACTGTGCTGTTGGTGCTGTCACAACAGAAGTAGATAAACTCAAGAGATGAAGAAAAACATTGATTAATGAGTAACAACAAATGGTAGTACCATAGACTTGGCATATAGACATCACCCCCCCTGAAGCTCCCAGCTCCACTGATTCAGCAATTTTCAGGAGTCTCCATGCTCTCTCTCTCTCTCTCTCTCTCTCTCTCACACACTTAAATGTATCAATCAGACAGGATTCATAACACTGCTGGTGGATCCATGTCCTACACACTGCAGTCACCAGATTCAGAATAGGACACTGCTGCCTCAATGTCACATGCACAGGCTAGGTCTGTTTCACATATAGCTTTCTGCCTCTCAAATATACAGCCATGGATATTTCTTGATCATTTCAGCAAGGTTCATGAAAATTTAATGTTATCCTTTTTTCACCACTTTGTCTCATTAAATGGAATCTCCACAGAAGAGAGATTCCTCAGTCACCTTGTTCCAAAACTAAGACAGAGAAAACAAATTGTTATAACCAATTAGTAGATACAAACACATTGAGAAAAGGATCCTTAGTGTTAGCTTCCTCACCTCACTATGTGCTTGAGAGCCTCAAGAACTGCTACTACAGGTTGGGTGGAAGCTGTCCCACCATTCTCACTCTTCTTCACAAGCTCACAGAAGTGGGAAATCACTATCTCGCCATCTCTTGACACTGCTAAGCTCTTTGAGTCCTGAAGTTAAATATTTACCAATATCATGAAAAAACATCTCCCTATATATAAGAATGCTTGTTAAATGTGAGGGTCTATACAGAAATTGGAGAGTCAAATTCATGCAGTTAATAATTGCAGGGATAAAACAATCTTGATTCACTCATCTGAATAGCATTCTTCTCATACCATTCCATTCTTTTGTTTTTGTTTTATCAATTTCAAACTATTCAACCCTTAAACTGTGAACAAAGGTGGACATCAGACAAAAGGAATCTAAATCTAAAAGTATGTAATAAATGAGAATATTTCTATGAGAAATAATACTATATGAAAATTGTACGTGAATTTTCTGAGCAAATGTAAAGTACCTCAAACTATAAATCATGATTCCATTGTCCTGCACAAAATAATATATTTCAACTCATTCTGAACTTCAAACATGTTTGCCTAAGTCTTTCTTTTAATGTGTAAATAAAATACCATAAAATACCTGATTGGGAGTCTGTTCCTTGATGCAGACAAGGACAGGTAGTTGTTCACAGAGTGCTGATACAACAGTCTTATCTTGGTGGGTAAGCAATGCAAGATACTGGCTAATCATGTGGCTAGTAAGGGTGCTGTGTGTCAGTACAGTGGGAAGGGCTTCCACCACTGCCACAACCACTGATGCCTCAGGATGTCCCAGTAGCCCAAGGAACCGAGACACTAAAGCTGAGTCAACTCCCTGAGTGCCCAAGTGAGAGGGAATACCCTCATTACACACTTGGCAATGCAGTGCATACGGCTTTTCATTGTCCTCATTGTTCCTGAGATTACAAAAATAGTTATTATTCTTCTATATATCTTTTAAAAATGTGACCCAGCATCATAGATGCAAGTATAATCATGAAATCTAATTCAAAGTCTATTTACCTCTTTAATGTGATTTCATCTTACATTTTCTATGTTGTACATGAACTCTGTATACAATAACATTGGCATGTGCACACATCACTGATGACTCCACATGATATTTTTCAATAACTGACCGAAGAGATTTTATAGAAGTAAGGTTGAGCAGCGCACAAAGCAGCGGTCTAAAGCACTGGGCAACAGCTATAACTGTGGCTGTGTCAGAAGAGTGAAGCGCTATCCCAGTAACCTCCCCAAACAAGTGTTGCCCATTAGCCCCATGTAACTGATGAATCATCTGCAGGAAGACACAAAATTTTAGTTCTATGTATCAATATCAATTTTTTTTTTTTTTTTTTTTTTTCACCTTTCACCAAGAAATACAGGATAACACTAACCATAGGGAACCAGGCTGCCACCTCAACCATGACCTGTGGCTGATGCTCAGTAACAAGTGACCGCACAACGTGGCATCTCCACCGTGGTGCCACATTGTCTGGCAGTAGAGCCACAACAGCCACACTCTGGATCCTAACTCTGATATCTGAGAGAAGATATGGCTATATAAAATTCATTCTATACATAATCAAACCCTTTTTACTAAAAAGTCAAAATGTACTATAAAAAGTAATCTCTAAAAGATACAGGAAATAAATGAGTGAGTGGTTAAGGGGAATAGCTAAGAAAGACTGGTACATCTTCTTTAAGTGTATTGGCTATATGAAAAGTATGTCAAGAGAGAATGCAATGACAGGTATAATAAAGACTTCTACTATGGCCATCCCATTGGGAAGAGTTTAAGGTAAGGGCATAAAGGAAGGAAATGGCTGTATTCCAGCACATTGCCAAAGTCACTCCTTCAGGTTCAGATACATACATAAAGACATATAGGGGTGAAAATGAAGTGCAACCTGTCTGCAATACAAAGCACTTAAGAAAGAAGACTGAGAAACATTGCTGCACATGGCCTATAGTGGATGGATTCTTATAATGATATCTGGCAACTACACTGGGTAGCAACACAGGAAAATATGGAGGCAATGAAATAGTTTTTAGTGAAGGTGTGGCAGACAAGGCAGAAAGAACAATTGAATAAAAAGAAACTACACTACAGGATCACAAAAGACCTATAAGCAATAAGAAATTAAAAGGGTCACAACAAGAAAAAGCAACTGTTACTCTTGCCAATCAATGACACACAAATTTGCCTCATCTGCTTTATTTTTGAGGTTCCAAGCAAAACTTCACTATCTGCATTACAAAACCATGCTTTCTTGGTCGTCACTACATTCTTCCTTTAAGGTGGATTTTCATGACTATTAGGCCTCTTTGGTGCCATTGCAAGTATGTAGAAGAAAAACCAGATAGAACACAGGAGAATGTTGTTGCTCTCACGACTGGCTGGATAACTGGCAGGCAGCAGCAGCACGGAGTACTAAATGTATCTGTGCATTCAACATAAACCAAATTCTTGTATAGCAAGGACTTTTGTACAGGTACTTTTTTTTATATGTGTTTGTTTCCCAGGTTTTTTAATTAACACGAGGTTCAAAATGAAAAAAATAAAAAATAATTCACACTTCTTTTCACTTAAATGCAACATTTCATCGAAAGACCAACAGATGTCTAATGCAAGTTCCTTTATACCACCAAAACAACAACAGTTACACAAACACACATGCATACAATATGTACATATATATATATATATATATATATATATATATATATATATATATATATATATATATATATATATATATATATATATATATATATATATATGAATATATTCAATAAGGAATGCCCACATTTTATTGGCTCCTTAACAGGGTGAGCTCTTCTCTTCATGGATGCCCCATTAGAAACATGATGTCGATGCCATCTCCAATCATGTCACTCAGTAAACATTTGTCATCCATGAGGAGAGGAGCTCACCCTGTCAAGGAGCCAATAAATTGTGTACATTCCTATTTGAATATATATATATATATATATATATATATATATATATATATATATATAAGAGTATATGCATATGTGTGTGTGTGTGTGTGTGTGTGTGTGTGTGTGTGTGTGTGTGTATGCGTGTGTATAGTTCGATTTATGTCATTTTTGTTTTCCATGACCTCTTCAAGAAAGCATCTCTCACATAAATAGAGAGGTACCTGTACTTAGATTTAATACAGTGTTAAAGTACTCATACTTGGACTCAAGTTCAGTCATTAAATTGTGAACTCATACTTGTACTTGTACTCATGTCAGTGCATAATGCATTCAAATACAGAAAAATTAACTCAAACACAAGCCTGCTATTTATATGCAATTCATTGAGGAACAGAAGAACATTGAAAGAAAATGAATAAAGAATAATAAATAAAACTAACTAAAAAGTCATACCATTGATCCACTTCATCTTTGTAGACCACTGGGCAAAATTACGGGAATTTATAGGTTTGAGGTCCATCCAGGTGACCTCTACAGCCATCCAGGGCAGAGTTGCTAATGCCAGCCAAGAATGACACCAAGAAGATTTCACCTCATCTGGTTCCACAATACACAATGACCAACTCAGTGTTACCAACAGCTTCATCATTTCTACAATCTGAAAAGTATTGTGGTCATTCTTCACCACTCTAGAGAGGCAGTGGCATACTTAGTGAGGGCTACCCATTCCAAGTAACAGCCAGAGGGAAGTACCATGGGAATCATAAATAAAAACATAAATTTAGGTCTTCTAAAGAGTTTCCATATGAATAATATTGCATTGCACTTTACTAGTTAAGACAGTATGACTAGAAATGGTGTCATTCTTATTCAGTTTAGAAAATGTTCCATAATCAGCCTTATTATCAAATTCACAGAACAAAGTATTAACCAAATATGCATGACATATCAAATTACATAATCAATACATATAGTGCTTGACAAAAGTTTAGGCTGGGTGAGTGGGGACAGACTAACCTTGTGTCTAAAAAAATTAGTATAAATAGGGGTGATTTAATTTAGTCAGAAGTTTGGGCCAGCTGCATGGCATCACTACATCCCTCAGTTTCTCGCTCAACTTGCCAGCACATGATTCAGTGTCAGCTTGGCTGAAGTAGTGAGAAGACTGTGCTCTTGTGTTCTGACCAAAGTTTTGTGACTGCATGTTTTGCAGTTTGGGAGTGATTGTGGCCTTATAATGGGGAAAATGAGGCATTTATTATCTGAAACCATTGCCCAGATTATCGCTCTCAAAAAGGCCAGTAAGCAAACTAAGAAAGTAGTTGACCAACTTCAAATAAGTGATAATATTGTGAAGCATTATGTTGCTAGGGGGAGGGAGGGAGGGAGGGAGGGAAGGTGTGATGCCAATCCAACCTAGAAAGAGCGGTCTGGTAGGCCTTGTAGGACCTCTACACATGCTGATAACGTTGTTAAGAGAGACCAAGAAAAGTGTCCTAGTATTTCAGCCCACAAAATTAAGGAAAATAATAGTGGTCTGTTCAGTGAAGTGTCTGTGCACACTGTTAGCTGACATGTTCATAAGCTTGGTTATATGAGCCATCATCCTGTCAAGCAACCAATTCTCACCAGTGTGCAGAAGGGTTGTAGGGTTGCTTATACTCTAAAATATCTTCAGTGGGATGATACTGACTGGCTTGACATGCTTTGGTCTGATGAAACAATATTCACAATGACTGAGGGGACGGGTGGTAACGTGTATTGGAAGCGTGGCAGTGACCCCCTTGACCCACACTACCTTTATGGGACCATGAAACACCCCAGTTCATTAATGGTGAGCAGTTGTTTCTCAGGCAGGGGCTTAGGGAAGCTTCCAACATTAAATTCAACCAGCTGCTAAATGAACATCTGGAGAAGCACTTTGAATTGACAGGTGTCAGTGTGTTCCAACAGGATGGTGCCCCCTGCCACACTGCTAAATCTGTTATAACCTGGCTTAAAAACTGTCAGATTAAGTTCATTGAGGATTGGCCAGGTAACAAGTCCAGATTTAAACCTGATGGAGAAACTGCGGGAGGTGGTTAAACATGGGTTGCAAGGGAAGGATGTCAGCACTCTCCCCAAGCCAGAGAAGGAAATTAGGGCTTGTTGGGATGCTATACCTACCCAGAAGCTACATGATCTTACTATGTCCATGACACGATGCCTGAGGGATGTCAAGAAACACAAAGGATGCCCAACAAAGTATTAAGATTATGATTAATATTTTTATGACACTTTTAACATGCTGCAACTTGTCTGATGCACAACTGGCCTAAACTTTTGTCAAGCACTGTACAGTGGAATCTCATTCTCAAACTTAATTCATTCATGAATTTCAAAATTTGAAAATGTTTCTCAAAGTTACTGTCGCAATGGAAGTGATCATAACAGTAAGGCATCTTGCTGCTGGGAAAAGCTACACTAATTGCATACTAGTGATGATGTTTGGGTCATCAAGAGAGCCTCAGGTGGCTTGAGATTACTCCCGAATCAGCAGAATAATATTCTATATCAAGACTTCAATGGGATCACATATACCTTAGTTCAAAGATTGTATTAGTCTTGGCCATTATATCTCTCCTCCAAATACAGAGAAACAATGGAAATATACATAAAAACTACAAATGAGTAATATACAGCAGCTTTTACTTTGTTTTTAAGTATTAGAAATCCTCTAACTTTCTTTGAGAACTGAATTGTGACACAACAACCAAAGCAATTGATCCCTGTAGCAACCTAACTGATAACTTCCTTCCTAAGGGAAAACTTTACAAACTATTGCTTATTTCCCCGTCTTTCAGAAAATAACACATCCAATCCAGTAGCTTTCCTTCCTATGATCTTAAGCTTCCTTCACTTATTTGTGGAATAACCAGTAACAAAAAAAGGATTATTATGCTCACCTTAGAAATGTCTTCAGTGTTTGTCATAACAGTGGTTATTGCATCTGTTGCTGCGAGGAGCCAAGCTTCTGGTAGAAATTTCAAGCACACCTATAAAGGACAGTTTTCAGTATAGGACCTTTTTCTTTGTTATTCTTTTATTTTGTCCATATCCACAGAAATAGAACATCCATATTCACCTGAGATGATGTGATGTGGGCACTCAACCATCCAGAATTTGAAACAATTGCATTAACAGCTTCAATTTGTTCCAGAGGAGAATCAGTTGATTCTGACCAATCAGCAAACACTACATTTAACTTTTGAATTGCCATCTTCCACCATTTACTGATATTTGTAACATTCACAGGGGGTACTGAATATTCCCTGTAAGAAAAATGTTCATGAGTGTAGCCTCTTAGCATGAACATAAAGCAAAATCAAATCAACTTGTGCAAGTATTTGTGCATAACTCAAAATGTAAAAAAAAAAAAAAAAAAAAAAAAAAAAAAAACAGCAATATTTCACCTTACATCACAATACAAATATAATCTAATTCTGCAAAGACTTACATATCTGAATACTTTCGCTTCTTGATGAGAGAATCTGAGTTCTGAAGCTTGGGGCTGTTTGTTACTGGAGAGGGCAAAGCTTCCACCAGCTCATCAAGAACTAACTTCCGCAATAACAAGCTTCCTACCTAGAATGTCAATACTTATCTAAATATGTAAAAAAATAATAATTTCATTGTCTCACACTTAGTTTTGCAAAATACTGAACATATTATTGAGGAATGGAAAAACATTAAATAAGTTTGTTTTGACTTTTATGCTCATTCAGACTTAAGCACAAACATAATTTAAAGTAGAACTAAGTAAAATATGAAGAATCTTTGTGAGTAAGGCCCCAGGAGACAACTGAAGACTAATATAAAAAAGAGATAATGCTCAAAAGCTGGTTAAGTAATAATAACATCACAAATATCAATACTTTACCTGAGGTACAAGGATGCTGTGGGACACACAGGCCTCAAAGACAGCCGTGGCTTGACTAAGGTGTGGGGAAGCAGTGGGCAATGAATCAAATAACAAAAGGAAGCATTCAACAAGTGGTCTCCTCAGCATCACTGAAAAATAAATAAATCCATACATTCAGAAAGCGTATTTTTACAATTTATTTAAGGTAAATGTTTTCTTTTAGAGATTTGTCTAAATTTTTAGTTACCTGTGACAGCAACATCTTGATCACATGGTTGCAGGGTTGTTTTGATTTAAATAAATTTAAATCAGAGTAAAAAATCATGATTAGATATCCCGTATTATAAAATGTGATCTTTTTATGCAAGAGGGGGAAAGCTGGCCAAAGGCAACATAAAACAAGAAAGCCCCACCCACAACTATCTCACTAATCTTTAGTTCATTCTTTGTCACCATGGAGGGTAGATGTGATTTATTGATCATGAGGGTCAAAACACACTGTTTCCATGCAATCTTAATATCATCGCACAGCTGATCAAAGATAAATATTGAGCTCATTTTTGGTGTACATCCATATTTTAATTTGTTCTTTTAGATCATAAGAGAAAACAACATTGGGGGGGGGGGGGGGTAAAAAAACTGCACACTAAACTTGAAATTATCACCTCAGCTAAACAAAGAGAAACATTAAGCTCATATTTGGTTTAAAATCTTGGTTTAATATTTCAATGTGTTCTTTCAGACCATAAGAGAAAAAATGTTTTTTGAGGAGTAAAAAAACTGCACACTACAGAGGGTCCAGAAATTAGGGAGCCAGAACCAATGAGTTAACATTGGTGACAACAAAAAGAATTATGGAAAAATTAACTTCAATGAAAAAATTAATTAAGATAAAAAATTATTTGATCTAAATCAAATATATCATTTTCTATTCTTCTTAAAAAATCATGATTTTTTTCCAACACTGCATGGTTGAACGTGAAAGCATGTATCTATACAATATACTACACCTTCATGCTGATACATGGGAAAGAATAATTTCTGATGAAGATCAATTTTCTCTCTTTTGCTCTCACATAGAATAATAATAATAATAATAATAATAATAATAATAATAATAATAATAACAATAATAATAATAATAATAATAATAATAATAATAATAATAATAATAATAATAACAACAATAACAATAACAATAACAAGTACAAGACATACATCCATTGTTACCAGTATTTTACAGTAATCCAGTGTCTGTCAATGTTAACATTCATACAAGCACACAATAGTAATTTGGTCACTATTTAAAAAAAGTTGGAATATTTACAGAGTAGCAACCAACTGAACTGCAAGACCTATCATACAAGAAAACACTAACTAGGATGCAACTCCCAGCCCTGGAAAAGAGATAAGAGAAAGGAGATATGATTACACTGGACACAAATCATATTATCTTAGTTCCTCTCCAGTAGGTTACAACTAAATTCACACACACACACACACACACACACACAAACAACTGTACCTGCCCCATTCTCACTCTCCTCTCTGGTGTTAGGGTATGGAATAAAGAGACAAGGGAAGGACCATTGGGGAGAAAACTGTGATGTAGTCTTTGCCAGTGACACTTCATCATTCTGGATAGAGGGTAGGGCATGGTGTATATCAATGAACCACAAGGACAATGAACAGTCTATAGCTGGATCCAAGACAGAATATGGGATTACTCAGCAACAACTAAAACACATGGAATGCAAATATCACATCTATCATCACATATTATACAATGCCTAGATCGACATCATCCTATTGAAGGGGTTAAGTCAATTAACTAATAAGATAATTAGCAAATACTACCTGGTATCTTCTCCAAAACATTGGCTGGACTGAAGATTTTGTATAGTGTAACAAGAAATTCCTCTTGCAGAAATGGAATTAGCTCTGAGATGTGTTCTTTGAGACTCAACACCACATCAGCCAAAGCATCTCTGATTGTTCTTTCATTCAAGAGAGTAACTACGCCTCACTGCTTGAATGTTGCTGCATCATAATGGGGCTTGCCAATGTCACTCCTGTTGTGCTGCAAGGTTCTTCTGAAGATGTGGCATGGAGCAGCACCATTCCTCCTATACACTGCATAAGGTAGTCTATCCTCTGCAAATGAGACCAAATAATTAAAAAATTGCACAGACAAATAAATGTAGTCATGCATAGGATCCTTAACATATCATAAGAAGTTGCATTTATCAACAACTAACATTCTGAATAAGAATATTAGTAATATCTCATTAGATCATAATGAAGTAACAGTTGCTTGAAAATCTAAACTATAGATATATGAGAAACCAAACTCTTTTGTTCTGCAGAGACAAAGAAGATAGAGCCTGATATTAATTTTTCATACAATATAGCCATTGAAAAAAATATTGAGTTTTCAGAACTACTGTCACCAGGTGGCAGCACCAGACACGTCCCCTTACACTTAAGAGCAATATATATATATATGCCTACAGTGCCATTCTATATACCATATAAAGATGCATTTAAGATACAATAAACTATATTTTGTACCCAATTTGTTCCTAGTAGTAACACAGGTAAAATTGAACTCCATTCATGAACAAAAGTATAAAGTTGATTTTCAAATTAATTGGCTTTCAGATTTTTAGGGATAATAGAAGATTCACAATGAAAGAGGAACAAATAGGGAAGGAGTGATTAGCTGTTCTTTCCTCATCAAAACTAGAGAATTTACAGAAACCAGTGTCTTCAATCAAATTTTGTTCTTAGACTGTGAGATGGATTAATCTACAATGGCACCAAAGAGGACTATTAGTGGTGAAAGTAAATCTAAAAGGAAAAATGAACTGATGGCCATTGAACAGATAAAAGAGATAAGAGATGAATATAAGGAAGGAGCAAGAATCACCAATCTTGCAGCTGAGTATTGTATGGTGAAATCTACAGTAGTCACCATGCTGAAGAACAAGGAGGCCATTAGAGGAGCTAATGTGGCAATGTGTGAGAAAAAAACAACTTAAGCAACTTCCCACAGTGAAAGAAGTAGAAAAATTATTGATATTATAAAAAAATTTACATTGAAATTTTTGTAAACTTAAGGTTTTGCTAAGGGTAGAACAAATTCCCTGATTTATATGTATCAATAGTTGAATGTTTAGGTGCATGAACAGCTATTTGGAACAAATTAAGTTTGAGTATTGAGTCTCCACTGTATAGTATTAATGTACAGGAGTTGGTTAGATTACAAATATACTTTTTTGTATGCAGGTATTTATCATACGTATGTACGTATTTTCAAACAATGGACAAGCCTTCCCCTCCTTTAGTCCTTAAATCGAGAGCTGATTGTATAATAAAGTTCAATCCTGTTGCTACTCTTTTTCTTTCATGGTTCCCTTTATGAAATGATATATTTTCTCATCCTTATTAGAATGTACCAACAAGAGAGGGTAAAGCCTCATGAAATGAAACAAAAAAGATTCAGAACTCACCTCCACAGTCACAGGAAGGCCGCAGGTGATCATAAGGTGATTTATAGCAATAAGAGCTGACATTTTCAAGTTGCTGTCTCCTCCTTCAAGACAACTAATGATCAGAAGCCAAATGTCATCTAGCAAGGATCCAAAATGATGCAGCAAATCTCCTAACTGACACAAAACCTATGGAAGAAAATATTGCCAGTAGAGGGATTGAAGAACACTGAACTACGCTGAGGATATTCTGATAAATAAAATTATCAATATTAGTACGGTAAAGACACAAAATTTAAATCATCCTGATTTCTTGTTGTTATCTGAGATATCTAGCTATTTTGAAGGTTCTTGTATTTTTGTCACACACAGTCAAGTCACTGCTGATGGTAGGATGTGGTTTCGCTTCTTCTTCATAGGTTTATTGTGTAAAGCAAATTCCATACATACATATATATATATATATATATATATATATA
>CM035189.1:1907045-2014783 GCA_020233015.1 Callinectes sapidus | reverse complement strand
CATCGATCTCCTATTGGCGTATCGGAGTTAGTTTGTCGCAGTAAAGTTTGTGATCTCATTGTTGCATCTCTCCTCTGTTATTCCCTACCTTGCCACCCCTTCACTCCACCATACACACTCCACTCCACTCCACTCCACCATACCAACCATTACCATTAGACTTATCCACTTCATCTCAATCCCTTAACCACCTCTCTAATGATTTTTTTTCGCTTTCTCAGTGGACCTACTTTCTTTTCTCTCTTTATATTTCTATGTCAATGTTCATCTTCAAGAAATATATTGTGACTGAACGTGCTTGGACATGAAAAGATATGTTAGTAAGATGGCATTATTTGTGATGCACATTTATAGTAATTTTTCCCTTTATCTCTTCCTCACCTTCGATTCAATTCATGGTGCCTCTTCTTTTACAATTACAACCACACCTAATGACAACACATACAACGATATATGTAGTAACCATTAATCATGAAGTGACCAATAGAGGCACATATGCAGTGATTCCTTCAACTTGTCTCTCCTTCACCTCTTCTTTTACGTTACCTCTTTCTCTCCCATAACCAAAACCACCACTAAATCTCTAAGAATCCTTGTACACTTGAACATTTTAGCACTTCCTTTGAATCTCGTAAAGCTATCAGTTCAGAGTGATTGGTGGGAAGGTGAGTGGATAGAAAAGTTTATCAGATAATCCGGCATATTGTACTCGCCTCATCCTTCACGGTACTCCGCCCAGTTAACTCTCTCGCTTTAGCTTTCTCTCTCTTACCTTTCATCCTCTTAGCCCAGTACGCCCCTATCGAACAAATACTCTCGCAGACCGCTTAACACCACCTCCCCTTCCCGCCCGCACCTCTCCAACACCACTTAAACCTCTTATTCACCACTCCTAGTCACCCTACAACACTCACACCCACTTCATATATCTCTCTCGTATCACTCCTTCCTTTTTATTTCATCTAGTCCTCACGCGTATTTCTATTCCTGCCCTGCCTTTCATTTTTCCTTATCACTCCTTTCCTTCTCCTCCTCTCTCTCTTCCCTCGCTCCTTCCTCCTCCGTGTTCAGAGTGACCGCAGATAATACAATCAAAGAATCAATCATATGACACGGCATCTGTTCCAGCCAATCAGATCCGAGGCTGAGCAAACAAGCGAGGCGAGAGAGGCGTGTATCGAGGTGAAAACAAAAGAGACACACAGCGAAAGAGAATGGAAGAGATGGAATGAAAAATGGAGAGGAAACGATGAGCGAAGAAGGGAAAAGGAAAGAAATGAAACACGATAAAGATAGAGACAGGGAGAAAGACACAGAGCGAGGGATAGAGAAAGAGAAACAGCAAGAGAGAGAGAGAGAGAGAGAAACAGTGAGACGGAGGAAAAAAAAGAAGAACGTATATGTGGAGAGAAAACAATACGAAGACAAGGACGACAAGGACGGGGGGAAATAAAGAATAAAGACACAAAAACATGACGGGAACACGGCACGAGACAACACAACACAGAAGGAGGACGGAGGGGGAAAAAAAGCGAAAAAGAGAAAGAGAAAGAGGAAATAAAAATAATCTCACCTTCTTCAGGCAAACAGACAAACAAAGAGGAGTTTAGGACACTCGCCCGCCACGATGCCAGATGAAACTAAGACCACGAGAGGGAGAAAGAGGAGAAAGGGAGAGGGAGGGAGAGCACCAATGTAATACAACAGACACACACACACACACACACACAGGGAAACACTCATTCTTTTCCTCAGAGGGTAAATGCGAGTAATACAGATACAAAGGGATATAATACGCGGCGCAAATCAGGCCGGGGAAAAAAAAACACACAATGGAAACACACAAGAAATATAACACAGGAAAAAAAAGAAAAGAAAAGAAATTATACAAAGAGAGAAAAAAATATACATATCAAAAGTCCTGCTTCGTTTGGGTTGTTTTCTTTTTATCTCTTTTTTCCCGAGAGAGAGAGAGAGAGAGAGAGAGAGAGAGAGAGAGAGAGAGAGAGAGAGAGAGAGAAAGCGAGAGTCAACACGAATCAACTATATGCAAACAAACACAAAACAGAAACAAGAAATGAAAATACAGAAAGGAAACCACCGGGAAAATAACTTAGTGAAAGGATAAATAAACGGGGTGGAAACAACGTGCTTTAGATCAGTAACCTGAATCAATAACATTAACCCTTTCATTAACACAGAACAAAGTATCTGAACCTATTCAAAGCATGCGTGGAAACCGATAATACGATACTGCTCATACTATCTCGATATTATCAGCGTTTTAAATAAGTTGAGGGGGACATGGAGAGAGAGAGAGAGAGAGAGAGAGAGAGAGAGAGAGAGAGAGAGAGAGAGGGAGAAAGAGAGGGAGGAAGAGAGGGAGAAAGAGAGAGAGAAAGAGAGAGAGAAAGAGAGAAAGAGAGAAAGAGAGAGGAGGGAGAGAGGAGGGAGAGAGGATGGTGAGTGGCTGGAGGAGGGAGGGAGTGGGGGGTGGGCTATTCGGTCTGTTTGTGTATCGAATGGGAGTGGATAGGGATGGAGTGAGGGGGAGGGGGGAATATTATGCAACCTGTTCACATATTTAGTGCATGAGAGGGAGGCAGGGACCTGGGGAAGGCCTGTTTAATCTTCATCAGGACTCGGGAGTTTCACACCAAAGTAAATAAGTCTTTTGTTATGCCTGTTTTTTTTATTTTTTTTTTTTTTTTATGCATTTTATGTGTGTTTACTTTATACTCTCAAAATGTGAATGCTATCTATGAATTATGATGAAATGAGGGGAAAACAAGGTGACACTGATGGACCAGGACCAATTAAACTTTTTTCCATTACTTCTTAACAATGGCTATTATGCTTTTAGGTATTGCGGTGATGTTAAGGGACCAATTTCTCGCAACAGCTGGGGGTTGAGTGTAGTATTTTTTATTTAAAATAAACTGGAATGGATTAAATGTTTTTATATTAATTTCAATAGTAAAAATTGCTTCCTAATTCGAATCTTCACAATTCGAACAGCCAAAAAGAACTAATTAAGTTCGAATCAAGAGGTACCACTGTACTTCACTTATGTAAGGCAGTTTTATTATGTTTCTGCCCTCCCAGGTACATGTGGGCAGCACCGACAGCATTGAGGAGCAAATACAGAAGGAAGTGAGCAGGAAATCAAATTAGTCACAATCACTCTCACTGTATTTGGGCTGATGAGAACAGGGCAGAGACCGAGAGATTAACCTCACCAGCTAGCAGGCCATTTTACCAATGAGTAAATTTTTTAGAATTGACAAAAACCAGCTGAATTTTGTGTAAAATACACAATGTTTTTATAACCACCTACCAGACCACTACTGGTAAAAGGGCAATAGTTGCTCACCGCTGGTATTTCTTTGTAGCACAAGCCATAGTTTTATCAACATAAATTGATAACAATACAAAAGCAACAAATCAATAAAAGAAAGTTCATGCCTATGTAAATACTGACATTGCTAGAAACACACACACACTGGGCAGGGCAACAATGTTGTTAACTCTGTAGGAGAGAAAAGACCATTGTACACCAGCAAGTAGGGTGTGAGAGAAACCACCTTGTTACAGCAGTAATACCAATCATTGAGAAAGAAGTATGGTATAGAAAATTAGAAGATGGAGAGATTAGTAGCAACAGGAAAAATCATAAAACTTACAACAAAATTTCAAAATAAAGTTGGAAGAAAAGGTCTGTGAAAACATTATAACAGAAAAGAAATAATGCATGAAGCAGAAACATAAAGTGGAAAATTTAAAAAGCATTACAAAGCAAAATGGGTCACAAGAAGGGCTGCAACAAATAGAAAAGAAGAACCATTGTTTTAGGGGCCCACTCTCCAGGTTGTGTTCACACACTAAACCAAATTATACTTGATATTCATACTAATCTAAAAAATTGTTAATCTATTAACTTTGTTGTGTATCATAGATACAGTGCTACTGTATATACTGATTATATAGATATTTTCAAGGTTTAAGTATTATCAAGCACAAATAAAGCACAGATAAATTGAATAAAAACTCACCAAAATAATAATGGAAAGCAGGTCATCCACCCGTGAACTGTCATCAAACCTGATAGCTTTGGGTTTGAGCTGAGCTGTATCTGGGTCCACCACAGATGCAAAACTCTGGACAGTGACACTCTGAACATCAAATAGGTTCTCCTTTCCCTCTGTGAAAATTTCCAAAATTATTTGTGCCTTACAAATCTTTTAATGGGTATATGAATGTTCATTTCATTCAGAGCTTAATTCAAATTATTACATGAAATCAGATTGATGAGCAGGACACAATCTCCATCACCAAAAATACTCACCCAGCCCAATCCTAACATAGTCCTTCACAATCAACAAAAAGAGCCTGGGGTTGCGGGAGTCCAGGAGGCGCATGATGGTAACCTGGAGGTCCACATTGGCCTGACATACCAGCGGTGATCCATGCACTGTCATAAGCTCAGCTAACAGCCAACATGTAAATTCTGGAGGAATAAAATATAATCCACTTCATTAAATTGTGTAAATCAAAGACCCCCAAATGGTAGCATATAAATGAAAAGTAACTTATAGTGCCTAAGAAAGAAAATCAGCCAGCAATTACATAAGTAACACACAGCACTTTAAAAATTAATAGCTACAAAAAAAAGTAAGACACAAACGATCAGCAATTCAGTGAGAGATAACAAATGGCAGTATTCCCAGTCTTCCTCAATGGACTCCTTCCTTATCTCAAGTGATGATGAAGAGTGAACCCAGAGAGACACTGTTCCTTAGCCTCATTAAGGCAATGGGTACACCAGCCTAGCAGGGGACATATGGACTCAACTTACCAATGTGAATAATTACTATTCATTGTTTACCTATATCCTTATCTATTTCTATTTTATTGCTTTATTCTTATTTCTTCATTTACATAAATGTGTTTATCATCCTAGACAATAATTTTATTTACACACAATATTTTGTATTTTCATGGGTGTTGGGGCACATTAGGACACATATAACAGACACATCACTGCTTATTCCCCATTCAATCTTACCTTTGTTATATGATCATTTGCTTTACAATTGCATTCTCAGAAACAGAATCCAATTGTATATATCATCAATAAATCAGAAAGACCTGTATACATTTACATGAATAGCATAAATATTACAAACTAGTATTTCTTTTATCACTCTGCTTCCAAGTCATCTTCAGTTATATTTCATTGGACATATTAAGACTTTCAACAAAATCTAACAAGCTGCATTCTGTCATTCATCTCAGATATATAAGAATGAACAGAAATTACATTAGGGAAGCTTGTAAATCCTATATTAACCCTGATTTCAGACACTATAGAATTATTATCCTAACTCCAATAGGGGCTGACTCAATGCCATTACCAAACTGGGAGGCTTCAGCCCAAAGATCAATGGTTTCTTCAACTAGCAAGCTACCAATGGCAAAGAACTAATAAAAGATCACCCAATAACCACGAGTAATTACATATCACACAATTTTTTCCCCTGATACTCAGTATAAGAAGAACTTGTTATTCTGGCCTCCTTCAACTAATTGTATTGAAGCTTTGAAATCATTGAACTGTAACCTCTTACAAGTTCCCAAGATCACATTCTCTCACCTGAAGCCTTGTCTTTGCCGGCTGTGTTACCAGCAGGTGAATCCTTCTTGATGGTGTCATCATCCAGAGGTTTAACCAGCAGCCCAGCATCATTGCAACACACATTGGCAAGGGAAGTGAGTAAGGTCAAGACATTTTCCTCATCACCTCCATCAAACACTGGTCCAACAACTGACACAAATTTGTCCCTCAAAGCTGTGTTCTGGCTTGTGTCCGAGCTGAAGGAACAACATTCATATTTAATATGCAGACTATGGATAATTCGAAACTCTACAAACTAGTATGACAAGAATGGACAAATAAATAGACTGAAAAGCGAAAAATATATGTACCATATGATTATTTCTATAAAGGCAACCAGTTTTCTTTATGCATCTGTTCCTGTACCAATCTATACTGACAAGTACATATCTCAGGGTACAGTACATATATGGAGTCTCATCATAGAACTGGTTATTTTCTATTTTTTACTTTGATTAAAGCATTTTTCACTTCATCTTCCTTCCATTCTTGCCATCCTGTGGGATCATCTCAGTGCCATACCACTGTACCTTCTACAGTCTCCATATGCTCCAACAGTTGTCTTGGGAAGTGTTGTGTTTGGTTATATACATTATATAATTAATTGTTATTTTTCCATTTCCATCTAATTCCAAAATTCCCTTTTAGTGCATCACAGTGTTCTCTCACGTATTCTGGCATTCGTGTTATTTTGTTTCCCTTTCCGTATGTTATTGTGGGATTTCTTTTTCTTCTTCTTTTCTCATTGGTGTATTCATCTTTGATTTATTCATTC
The DNA here is from genome assembly GCA_020233015.1 of Callinectes sapidus. NCBI lineage: Eukaryota > Metazoa > Arthropoda > Malacostraca > Decapoda > Portunidae > Callinectes > Callinectes sapidus. The sequence goes on along the minus strand of CM035189.1, from coordinate 2,008,334 downwards.
CATTCTTCATTGATCTCATGGAGTGTTTTTTGTATAAAGTATTCCAATACTGTACCATTTAATCAGGCACCATATCCCAGTTCATCTTGTTCCCTTCCTCATTATAAATTCCAGTCTCCTTCTCTTTTTGGTTGGTTCTTCTTAGTTTATTTATCAAGTTCCACATTTTTTTCCTGGAGTTCTTGGTTTCTTTAATTTCTTCAATACTCTTCTTCTCATGTCTAGTCAATTCTTCCCTTGTTTTCTGTTGTGCTTTTTTCTTTTGCCCATCGTATAAACTTTCGTAGTGCTCTCTATCATTCATGTTACTAATATTCCTCTTCATCTTATTATATTACTTCCTTAATTCAACTCCTCTCCGTATCTCTACAGTCATCCATACTGGTTCTTCTACAACTTTTTTATTGTCAAAAATTTTCATTTTCTTCTTATACTTCTTTATTAGCCTCTCTAATATTGTCATATCTATATGTTCTCCATTCCTGTTTATTTTTCTGTCATCCTACATTTTTTTTCAAATTGTTTTTTTAATCCTTCACAGCCTGTTTAATAATATTCTCTCTCAACAACTTCCGTTCTTCTAGCTTCTGGTCTCAGGTCCATACCAAATTTTGAATCTACTAAGCAATGGTCAGACAAGTCAAACTTTTCTTTCTCTTCATCTATAAACATAGCTTCAAAACTTTTATACATGGTTTTATTTAATAACAAAATCAACTGCACTTCCTTTATTTCCTTACCTTCTTGTAATCTCTCCTTCACACTTCAAATCTCCATTTAGTAGGATCATATTTTGTTTTTTCCATAATGTCTAAAACTCCTTTTCCATTATAATTTAAAGGTTGTGGTCCTATAAACCCCAAATGTCCATTAAAGTCTCCTAATAACATAACCATTTGCTCTTCCATCTTTTCTAATTATTCTCCACTTTTTTTCATTATCTCCCATTACATACATGTTTTATCATTAACATCTAAGTATACAAGTAACATTAGTTTTACCTTATTTCTTATTTAATTTGTACCTTCAAAATATCACTGCTATCACATAGGTAGCTTTTCAGACATCACACTCATTCGTAAGTATAGACACATAATTCCTTTTGAGAAATCTACCATTTTATACTTTTGCAATGTCTCAACCAAACACAATATAGACCATTCATTCCTCTTTTCTTTCAGAAGTTTTTCCAATTCTAAATGGTTTGCATTTGTTAAGCCTTGTACATCTAATTTATATTTGATTTATAGTTCCTTTCTAAAAATTCCTCTTCATGAGTTTCTCTCATTTGATATACCATCCTGTTTCTCCCTTTTCCTTTCTGATTTTCAGTTCTTCTCTCAATTTCATATCTATCTCCCTTTCTTTCTTAGTCATACTATCAGGGACAATCATGACACTTTTTGGCCTCTCATTTTCTGCATGCCTTAAATTATTTGCTTTCTTCAATATATCAAATTTGTCTGTGGCTCACCTTAGTCTTACAAGCAGAGGTCAAGGCCTCTGCTTGTAAGACTTGAAATTTCCTTATAACCAGAGAAAGTCTCCAGGCCTGAACTGCACTCTCTCTACCTTCTAAGCCTTTCTCTCAACCAGCAATGTCTAGTATTGTGACTGCTGGGGTAAGGGCTGGTAGAGTCACCATGGAGTGGATTTGCCACATGAGTACATATTTCACAACTGCTCCTGTTGCCCCAGTGGAAGACTAAACATAACAACACTCAAAAAGAGGATGACCCATAGCAAGGATCTCAACAAAATTTAAAAAAACAAAAACTTACATTTTATAAAAAAAAATTCCTTAGATTGATGGAAATTTTCATAGATTTAGGGAAATTCTTGAAACATAAGGAAAGTCCCATAGACTTTTCATGTCTTATATCACTCATATACCTCTCCCTCCCCAAAATCTCCAATTCCCCAAAGGCCCCCAAGGTTGTTGGAGGGACTGGGGAAGGGTGAGGGTAGAGCTAAGGGATACTGTCTTTGACTATCAATTTGTCTTGGAATAATGTCTACTCCTCAACGTTGGACTCCTATTTCGTAACAATGAGACGAACAACTTTCTCCTGTAATACCCAAACATCTTGCAATAATGTCAATTTTTTTCATATCTATACAGTCTTGTGAAACTCGCTGTTACAGCCTTTCATGGAATCAGTGAAGTGTTTTCTTTTTCCTGTGGCCTTTCATCCACTGACCCATGTTAAAATGGGCTGTGAATTAGTAGTCTTCCAAGTTAAGGCTTTTCTTGAAGCCAATCAATAAGCAACAACACTTGGGCACTGCTGACATGCACTCATGATAAGCTACTTACAGATATTCGGTCATTGCGACGTGGTTGGCTCATCTCTCCCGCCTACTGTGTGCCGCGGTCCTGGTCCTTCAACAATAAAATCCTGACTCTTGATCTTAAATCTTGATGCTACTGGTGCCTCAAGATTCTTATAATATATATATATATATATATATATATATATATATATATATATATATATATATATATATATATATATATATATATATATATATATATATATATATATATATATATATATATATATATATATATATATGGAGATGTGATGTATTATTGTTTTGTATTTCATTTTATTTATTTTATTATTTTTTTTTTGGGGGGGGGAGGTTTCCTTCAACAGTATACGGTACTGTTTAGGAACTTCGTGGTCAAGAGGATTCAAGGATTCTAATTATAATATCCTTGGAAGGATTAGTACAGGACTACCCCATATCCAGTAACGCGATGCGCCCATCTTTGCAACTTATTAACAATCTTCCTTATCAAACCGAACTACTCTCATTCAACCACCACTACCTTTGTTAAACACTAAACAATGAAAAACACTTCATTGTACAACTCCATAAACATGTAATAGTAGTTCTGGAGATTACACATTTGATGGACTGAAAAGCATGGCGTAGAGTGAAACAGTGAGACAGAACCCGCTTCACTCTCTCAATCATCATGTCTGTTTTCAAAGGCCATACAAATCCCCATTTTTGTACATCTTGTATCGTATATTGTCTGTTCCGGCTGCTTTCCCATTCTAATGCTTTTTTACACTTTTTTCCATCTCTTTCCTGCTGATTCGCTCATCCATTTAATTTATATTCTTCCTCTCCAGTACTCAAAAAGAACAGGACAAGATACAAAATTTTCAAATTTTGCTTAGAAACTTGAACAGAGAAAACAGAAAAACTATATTCTGGAAAAAATACAAATTTTTATTGTCCACTTTAAACAAAACAAGAACTCAGTACACACGTATTACAGAGTGGTTTAACTTTGTATTTATTAAGAGAATTAATTAATTTATTGTATTTTGTTTATCTAACAGATATTTATTTCACTTATTTGTTTATTAGTTTATCATTCTATTCGTTCATTATCTTTTTATCATTTTATTTATATGTCTTTTATTTATTTTTTTCTGTACATCTATCTTTTTACTTTTTTCTATGACCATGAGTTCTACCAACATAACTGAATCCAACAAATTAGATAAATGAGGGCAAAAGGGCACTGTCTCCATGGCTGTGGTTTGCAGTTCATCACCTTGTAGGGTTCAGTGACCTCCATCTTGTCTGAAATGATGGACTGGATTGAGTTGTCCATAGACTTGCCTGGCTGGTGGGAGTAGTCTATCAACACTTAACCGATCAGGAACATGTCTTCCCGCTGCCGGGGTGAGTGATACAACACATTGGTCAAGCTAAAACAGGTGAAGAAGAGCAATGTTCATTACACTTTACAACATTCAACACACTGGATAATGCTCACATACTTTAAAAGATTAATAGAATTTTCCTATGCAATTATCACTGGGCTTTGTTGCATTACTAACCCATACTCATTGATGTATGTAATGGTGAGGTTCTTAATATTGAGCCGCATCTCAGAATTCCTGGCAGCCTGCATGAGGTTGCTTGTGCCTGACACTACACACTGCAGACCAAAGCCTGACACAGCCTTGAAGCCTTCACACTGGGCACTCAGATGACCTAAGGCTTGCTTGTAAAACTTGGCAATGGCTTGAGGGGAAAAGAGTTTGTTAAAACTTTAATTAACTCATTAATGGAACACACTTAACCAGTGCATCCAATCATTCATACCTTTCTCTGGTAAACTCTGTAACTCCTCTATTTAAGAGGGAGTTTTCAAGACATTCATTCCTTTCTTTTGGCAAACTCTCTTGGACTTGCATAGGAACTGCAACAAAGTGGGTCTTTTTTCCCTTTATGTTACCCTTGGCCACCTTTCCCCTTCTCACATAAAAAAAATAAAATAAATGACAAGCCCTTGAGATAGTTAATGAACATGGCATACCTGTAGCAATAGGGTGCTCACTATTGTTCTCTGCCATCCCAACCACCACCAGGAACTGTCCCAGGGAGCAGACGGACTCATCCACATAGAGGGAGATCATAGTGGGGGTTGGTGTGCCTCGAGTTATGGTCCCAGTCTTGTCAAACACGATGCTTTTCACCTGTCAAGAGGTAAGGCAAGATGAGGCTCTTGCGAATGTCCTTGAACATTTGTTATGGTAGAATTCTCATTCTATTTTTGTCAAATATCCCATATACAATAAATTAGTCACAGATAAATTTTTCACATGAACATTCCATCCCCTTAACAATTCTTTTTATAATAAATTCAATTAGGTTAAATTGCAGTAACTCATCATTGGAGGGAAAATTTTCACTGAAGAATTTTTGTGGAGTACAATTTACTTGTGGGGAATTTACCGTTTATCTAATGCCACCACAATACAAGGGAAGGAGAAGTTACCTTGTGTGAGTTCTCCAATGGCTCAGCACCCTTGATGAGGATGCCATTAGTTGCTCCGACCCCTGTGCCCACCATGACTGCTGTGGGAGTGGCCAGACCCAGGGCACAGGGACAAGCGATGGCCAGACTGTGATGGCACACCGGAAAGCAAACTCCAAGATGATCTCAACCCTTGTGAACCCTTCCTTCTCCTGAAAACATATTCACACACATCATTTTCAACTACTTAACACATGCTCTGTAAACTCTAGAACTCCCTACCTGCTTCTGTATTCGCAACTTCCTATGACTTGACTATATCTAAGGTTTTAAGATACTATTTATAGCTTTTGGGGGGGACAATTTTCCTGCAAAGAGACTGGCAACTAAGTGCACTATTTTTTCATATCATTCTTTATGTTGCCCTTGGCCAGCTTTCTCCCTCTCACATAAAAAAATAAATACTATTCTGTCAGGGATGAGTGAACTATCTTGGAGGAGGGCAGCTAAAAAATACACTGGGATGAAGTGATCCCAACAATCTCACCTTGTGTCACACCAACAGAATTACCTTTGTGGCATAGTCAGCATCCACCAACTCAATGTTGACGTAGTCCACAACAACCCAGGAGAAGAGAGTGAGTGAGGACACAGTGACCACCATTGGCACAAAATAACCAGCAATCTTGTCGGCCAACTGTTGGATGGGAGCCTTGGATAGAATTCCTCTACCAGCTTCACTATCTGTAACATCAAAAAAGAAAGATGCACCACTAAACACTTCCTGGGAGACTCATCCACTGAAATGAAATATGAAACATTGTCCATAACCTATCAATTATGTTAGTCTTTTCTATTCAATGAATACCTAAAACACATCCTTATTCTTATACATATACTTTTCAAACATCTTTCTTATAACAAATACCTAATGATATTACTCATTTCTTTTAAAACTACACTGTACATATGATATCACTTCTCCCGCATCTAAATAACACTTTGTCATAAACCTTGCCTCTAAAGTCAAGGAAAGAGCAAATGCAATGACAGATTAAACTGAATTGATCAACACTTCAAGAGATAAATAAAGGAATCCTCATTTTCTTCTGAGATATTGAATTCAGCTACACTTTACTTTCAAGGCAACTGTTCTGAGCATCTTTCTAGGAGTGCCATCAAGACTCCACCTTACTAGTGACAGTCCCGACCTGTGCAAGTGTTGTGTCACTGCCGATGTGTGTGGCTTTTATCATGAGGAGGCCATTCTGGTTAATGGCACCACCGATGACCTGAGAGCCCGGCTTCTTGGCCACTGGCATTGATTCCCCAGTGATGAGGGACTCATCTGCCAAGCTCTCCCCAGAGACCACACGGCCATCCACTGGGATCTTTTCTCCTGGCTTTACCTGCAAGGAACCAGAGAATTCCACACTGTACACATCTACGGCCATAGGAGTAATGCAAGGACATGCTAGGGATAGTGAAAGAAGACAGAATAGACAATGAACTTGATGAGGAATTAAATAAGAAATTTTGAATGGATATCCTGGTATTGATGGAGGCCAATAGAGATGAGTGGTGGAGTTCAGAGGAGGCTATTCTTCATTGAAATCCAAAGGGGGAAAAGGCTGAGAGGGACAAAAGCCCCCCCTTTTTTGTTTATTATGAGCAAGCATGTACATATATGGTGCAAGCTAACTGATATATATATGGAACAATGATCTGGAGAGGATAAATTCAGATTCTGTAACTTATTGTGAGTCTTTGAGTGAACAATTTAGTTTTATGACTACAGGATGGAAGAGAGGCTATAATTTTAGCCCTGGCTCCTATCAATAATAAAGCAAGCTAAAAGATTTATGGTAAAGTCTGGATGGTGCAGCAGGTGGTGGAGTGGCATGAGAGGTGAGGCAATGCTCACCTTGAGGATGTATCCTCTCTGGATCAGCCCAACATCAATTGTCTTCTCTGAAATTGCTTCACTGTCTCATCCAGTGTAACCAGAATGGCTTCTGTTGCCTGCAGGGACATCAGCTTGGCCAGGGCCTCTGAGGTCTTCCCCTGTGAGGAGGAAAGTCAAGTAATGGGATGCCAAACTTCTTAACATTAACTGAACCACTGATGAGGTACATTAACAAAGCCAACACAGCCAGTAACATTAATTTATTGTCATAGATGATCCACAAATATGAATGCATTTAGAGATGTCAGACCATAAAACTGAATAGCAAACATAACTGATTTTTTAAAACTTATTAATATGCTAAGCGGAGTTTGGAAGTCATCATATCATTTGGCTTCTGTCCTATACCATATAGACATAGAGATGTAAAAAACAACAACCATCAGTCCTCACCTTGGCAATGTGTTCCAGCCAGCGGCCGAGGGACACAAACATTAACAGCATGTGGGGAGTGTCAAAGGTCATGCGGCTGGCAGTCTGCTGCAGTACCATGGCGGCCACAACCACACCCAGCGAGTACACATTTGAGACGGTGGTGGCCAGCATGATCAGTACATCCATGTTGGCTGTTTTGTGCTTCAATGCTTTAAAGGCTTGAATGTAAAAGTGACGACCGCCAACAAACTGTGAATGCAAGTACTTTCTTCATTAATTCTGTTATAAATACTATGGCAATGATTATCGCAAGGTAATTTGTGTATCTATTCAAAACTGGTAAAAAAAGTAAAGTATTTCCTTGTATTTTCATTGGTGTCACTTACTATACAGTGAAAACAGGGCAACACTAAGAGAGATACTTAAAAAGGGAAGATAGGAGATGAAGATAAAGGTTTACCTGGACAGGAGTGGCCAGCAAGAAGAGCAGCATGTTCTCCAGGGAGAGGCCAGGCAACACACAACACATCTCTTCGTGGGTCATGTGCTCCATCATGGCCATGAAGTACACCATCACCAGCATGGCCGGGACACCTGCAACATCATTTTTTTTCTAATGTAAGAGAGGGGACCGGACAAGGCCAACAAAAAATGAAAAAAAAAAAACACTAATTGCAAGTTCCCTGAAGACATAAAAGAATTAGATGACAGAAAGCAACAATTGTATAAAATACAGTAACTCTCTCTTTCTCTCTCCTCCACAAAACACATACCAAACCACAGTACTCATGGGGTTAAAAGACACTATTGGATTAAACTCCATCTTTCCTCTTCAATACACGGCAAATTTGAGATGTCTTGGTGATGTGGAGTGTGTGTGTGTGTGTGTGTGTGTGTGTGTGTGTGTGTGGTGATGAAATGACTTGATTTTCTTTATTTTTACTTTATTTTCTTTATTTTTTTCTAATTTTTTAAAAATTTTCTTTAATGTTTCTTAATTTCATTAATTTTTTTCCATTTCTCTTTTATTTTCTTTCATTCATTACCATTTCCTTAATTTTCTTACAATTTTTTTTAATGTATTTTAATCTTATTTAAATTTCTCCTATCTTTACAAAATTCAGGGGATGAGAAATTTACCCTATAAAGATAGGTTAAATCGTCTTAATCTCCACTCCCTAGAGAGGAGAGCAAGAGCTGATATGATTGAGGTTTACAAATGGGTAAGAGGGATAAATAAAGGAAGCATTCAACAGGTGATAGAAATTAGTAGCCAGGGCAGGACACGCAGCAATGGGTACAAGTTAGGTAAGCCTAGATTCAGGACAGACATAGGTAGACACTGGTTCACTAACAGAGTGGTGAATGACTGGAATAGGCTGGACAAACATGTAGTGAGCGCAGAGTCAATAAGTAGCTTTAAAAAAAGATTAGATTAGATGAGAGTATGGATAGAGATGATAGGTGGGTTGGATAAATACTATTGATTAAAGGGACTGCCTCGTATAGGTCATACTGGCCTTCTGCAGTCTCCACCCTCTTATGTTCTTATGGACGTCTACCCTCCGTGGTGACAAAGACTAAACTAAAGATTACAGAAACAGGTGTGGGTGGGCAGTCAATGAACTGCCAAACATCACCAGGTAAAAAATGGGTACCCAAAATGTTGAACTTAATTCAAAATTACTAATGCTAACAATTTTGTTTGGTGTATTTTAATCTTATTTCTTTTTCCCCTATCCTTCCCTCAATTCCCTTCACTTATAATCATTTATATAATTTTTGTCTTACTTTCTATTCATTTTCCTGCACTTTTTGGCCCATTATATTGTCTTTCTTAAATATTCTCTCTCTCTCTCATTTTCTTCCACACAACTTATACCACACCACATCGCGGCATCTTTAGTGTCCTGACCTAAGCAAACCTAACCCGCCCCTGCCCCGCCCCACCAACACCCGCCCCGCACAACCCACCTCGGCCCTCCTCGACCGGCCAGTAAGGTAGCAATTCTCACACACACATTTAGCGTAACCTATCAAGCATTCTAAGTGTTTTCAGGACTCCAGGAGCAGGAGAAGATGGAGGAAGAGGAATTGTAGGGGAGAGGAGGGGTATGAAATGGAAGAAGAGGAGGAGGACTGACTCGGTAAACGTGTGAAAAAAAACATCTCCGGCCTTGGACAGGATTTCTTTCTGTTTTGTTCATGGATTTGGCATTGTTTTGGTATTTGATTTGTTGATGCCAAGGCGTGACATGTTTGAGGAGCCGAGAAAATCGAGTCTATCTGTAATTTTTGTTTACCGAAAGAATACCATTAAAAATCATGCTATGAATATTAACTGTTTTTAATTACCATGCCTAGGATTGGTTTGGTGCTTGATATAACACTTAAACAATGTGAGAAACATGACTCAAGCAAAGATATCCAATAACATCTACAATAGCCATTTGAAATTTCAAATTAAAGATTTTTATACTGCCAATTTGGAAAAACTACTTTCTCTATACAAAAAAAAAACGTGCATTTTCTTTCTCTCATTTTAAAGTACGTTTGTATGGCATTCAGGAAATGTAAACTGATCTGAGCTGGGAGTGCTTTCAATGTCGATATTTTGAAGGCAATGGCGGCCATCTTGTTTGTTTACCAGCCCAGCACTCTCTCAATTCTTGACCCGGTTAAGATTTTCTATTTTAGAAAATTGTTAGCCTATTTATCGCGTTGAAAAACGTGGTACATATTGGTGTGGGTGCTTTCTTTCTTGTGGCCATTTTCAAAATGAAGTGGAATACGTAAATATAGCCCCAGGCAGTGCTGCTCCTTGCCTCCCCAACACTGCCTACACCCCAGTGCTGACTACACCCCGTTGTGTGTCCAGACTCAGGGAGACGAGCAAAGCCACAATCAACCACAACAACAGAGGAATGACCTAAAAATGCAATAAATGAGGAAATAGTTGTGTTGGAGCTTGTGTCACAGGGACACAGCGCCCACCAGGAGCCAGACACAGTCCCTCCATCCACAAGCCTGGCCTCTCTCCATTATTTACTACTACTTTAAACATTTTCCAGGCATTTCCAGCCATTTTACAGAAATATATCAGTAAAGTGTAGTGGTGGAGGGAATGAAAGTGTGTGAGAACCATACCTCCCTCCATCCATCCCCCCTCTCTCTCTCTCTCTCTCTCTCTCTCTCTCTCTCTCTCTCTCTCTTAGTGTACTTATTTTGAGAAATTCGAAAGGTTAACCTTGTTTATCAGCATCAAGAAATAAAGATTTAAAAAAAATATTTTCTTGTATCTACCCTGGCTAATTTAAAGGCCCATCCATAGGTATCCTTGGCATTAAAACACCTTTAAAAACCTACCCCTCTTCAATTAGCACCTTTAAAATGTAATCTTACCAAACCTAACCTTAATCATAGAAAACACTCAACCTGTAAGCTGCGGCACCCTAATTTGTGGACCCCCCCCCCCTCCCTCGTGCTTTACTTTTTTGTTCCTTGAAATAATTTTTCTCTTATGATCTAAAAGAATACATTGAAATATTGATGTAAACGAAATATGAACTCAATAATTTCCTTTGTTAAGCTGTAGCAATTATTTCAAGTGGACAATTATTTATCTCCCCCCCCCAAAAAAAAAAAAAAACATTTTTCTCATATGACAACACATTGAAATATGGATCTACACTAAATATGAGCTAAATATTCATATTTGTTTGGCTGTGGTAATGATTTCACCTTGGCATGGAGACTGTGCGTTCCAGCGCTCATGGCTGATAAATCACGTGCTTAGTGAATGTCTGGAGAGGGCAGTCAGGTAGTACAGTGAGGGAAACTATAGATATAAATGGGGGAGAGGGAGGAGACAAGGGACAGGGCAGTGGGAGTGAGGTACAGGGTTAGTGTTTTTTATGCTAACAGTACAAGAGTTATAAATAAAATGGAAACACTTAGGGGTATTGCATGTACAGAAGAATTAGATATTATAGGTATCACTGAGACTTGGTTGGACATAGCAGGCAAGCATTTCCTACCAAAGTAAAAATAGATGGGTACACTCTCTATCACAGAGATAGGGTAGGTCGAAGAGAGGAGGAGTAGCACTGTACATCAGGAACACTCTAAATAGCTATGTAGATACCAACGTAAAATCAGTCAGTAATGCAGAGATAGGTGATAGATTTGATGAAAGTGATCATAATGAAATCAGATTCAAGATAAATCCAAAGAGGAAAGAAGATTAAAATATAGCTTTAAAGCCAGATTTTAGAAAAGACAATTATCAGGGCCTCAGAACTCATCTACAGAGTGTAAATTGGAGAGGATCGAGTAAATGATGTAGAGGCAGTACTAAGGCATAGTTGGGAAAATTCAGATGGCACAGGATCAATATACATATACCAAAGAGGAGGATACGATCAAGTAGAAATTACCCAAAGTGGATGAATTAACAACAACATATGGAGCGATATAGGATCAAAAAGAGGGCTTTATAGGAGAATTAAATGGGGGGAAGCACACTTCATAGGACAGTATAATGAACTAGCTAGGAAAGTTAAAAAAGACATTAGAACTGCAAAGAGGAATTCTGAAGTTAAAATAACTAGGGATGCCCAGAAGGATCCAAAGGGTTTTTACCAGCTATACAGGGCTAAAGCTAAGGAAGGAATAGGACCTCTTAAAGGAATGGATGGAAGTTTGATAGAAAAGGGGGAGGAAATAAGTAAGGAATGAAATAATTACTTCCTATCTGTATTTACACAAGAGGAGCCAGATGGAGAGCTAGAGATAGAACAGATTTTTAGGGGGCAAGAGGCTGATAAATTAAATGACATATGCATAGGTAGGGAAATGGTTAGAAAAGAGATAGATAAACTTAAGAAGACTAAATCACCAGGACCAGACGATATTATCCTGAGGATTCTGAAGGAGTGTAGAGAACAACTAGATGAGCCCATTACAAGGATTTTCAGGAATTTGTTAGATACAGGAATACTTTCTAGGTTATGGAGGCAGGCAAATGTAGTTCCCATATTCAAAAAAGGGGATAAGGCAGAAAGTAGTAACTACCGCCTAATTAGTTTGACATCAGTAGTAGGGAAGATGTTAGAAGCTATCATAGCAAGGGCAATTATGAAGCACTTAGATAACCATAAACTAATTAAACACAGTCAACATTGGTTTAGCAAGGGGAAGTCCTGCCTGACAAGCCTATTATCCTTCTACAGGAAAGTATTTGAAACTTTAGATAGTGGTGACAGGTATGATACATTATTTCCTCCCCCTTTTCTATCAAACTTCCATCCATTCCTTTAAAGATGACATCCGCCCCAACTCTTGTGCTGGTATGAAGGGTAACTCTCTCTCTCTCTCTCTCTCTCTCTCTCTCTCTCTCTCTCTCTCTCTCTCTCTCTCTCTCTCTCTCTCTCTCAAAGTAGCACTGGTTCACCATTCACCAAGCAGCAAGTAGGTACGGGATGGAAGTCGAGGGGTTGTGGCCTCGCTGTCCCGGTGTGTAGTGTGTGATGTGGTTTCAGCCCTACCCGAAGATCGTTCTATGAGCTCTGAGCTCGCTCCGTAGGGTAAAGGCTGGCTGGGTGACCGACCAGCAGGTGACCGCAACAGTGAATTACACACACACACACACACACACACACACACACACATATATATATATATATATATATATATATATATATATATATATATATATATATATATATAAAATTAAGATAGGTCGACATCCCATCATCAATGGAGATATTTTATCAGTATTTTTCCGTATTTCGCCTTGCTTACATAAGAACGGGTGTATAGATACAATAAGATGATTATAGTAAATGACAATGCCTATCAATATCCTACCCTCCCCCCCCCCCCCCCTCAAAAAAGTATATACATGTATATATAAATAAGTAATTAGTGTGTGGAGATCAAGGATTCTTACTTATATCACTGGTGGAGATAGTGGGAGGGGCCCCGGGCTCACCCCTCCGAGGCCTACTGTATCCAAAGCCTCCCTGGGATCCCGTCGGGCACTCCAGTAACTCCACCTCGCTGTCACGACAACTTACGCTGTGTTTACACCAAGCGAGTCGAGTCGAGTCACGTCAAGGCGAGCAGTCATCACGAATCGCCACCCGTCTAGCATAGATTTGTATGGATCTTCACCGAGACTCGACTCTACTCTTCCGGTGTAAACAGTTTTTTCAAAGATCCATACAAATCCATGCTAGACTGGGGTGGCATCAAGGATAATATAGTCTTATCCTTGGGTGGCATTCATGACTTGTGAGATCTGTTCGCTTTGACCGACTCGACTCGCTTGGTGTAAACGCAGCCTTGATACACCAACGTTTATGGTCTGACCAACATTATTAGCCTCACTGAGAAATCCCTAGATTTGCTAGCGACACTTATATTCAACGGCACAGTGGGATCGTTTTCAAGGACGAGCAGGAAACTGATTTGTGTATGGTATGGGCTCGGCGGATGAAGCCTACACAGAATGGTCGTCCCGAATCCTTGACCCGAGCTGAACGCTTATTGGCCACCCCACGTCGCAGTACTTACCGACATAATAACTCCTTCCTCCACTAAAACTAGTGCACACACACCCCACTTTGTCTCCCATTCACCTGCATTACTTATTACTATTTTTCCATTAACTAAATTGCATTAAAAATATTAATCTTTGGGTATCGGTCGCGAACTTCGTAAATCGCAAAACAAGTAATGGATAAATAAGAAATTTAGTTTAGATTTTTAATGAACAATATAGAGTGGGTAGAGGATTAAAAAAAGGAAAAAAAAAAAAAAAAACACCACAGTAAATAATCAAAAATCTTAAACCAGAGTAAATCATTCCATTAGATTTGCATCTTCTGTTTGTAGATACAAAATTATGCTAAACTCACAGAAGACATGGGTTGGTGCAATAAACCAGTAAGTTCACAAGCTGCAGTAAATCCCTCTGTAAGCCTGTCCATCTATCACACCCATTCTTAAATGTTATCATGTCCCTGGTCTATATCTCAGATTTAAGGTAAAAGAAAACAACCATACATTTACTCTTTTTACCTAAACTTCCTTTTATAAATTTTCAAGGCAATAGTCACACTGTAAATATTTGTACAAAAACCAGAATCCTGTATTTATTACATGTTCAGTTGAAACCTAACACAAAACTTAGGCTCCTCGACAAAAATTTTCTTTTCTTGGTACCTTTCCAGCAATGACTTGTGTGTTTCATTTTTGGTTTTCTTCATATTATTAATGCAAGAGTAAAATGAGAAAATAATAATGAATGTACCAATGTTTGTTTATGTGAATTATAATTATTCAAGGAGTTACTAGCTGCTACAATATAAAGAAGTTCTACTGCCTTGCGATATCACTGACTGAAAAGTTTTATCATGCATGGGCAGTTGGGCTACAACCATTGTTGGTCTTTAATTATTCAGCTCTATACTGGTAGTATCTGAAAAGTGCATTTTTTTGTATAGCTTAATGTTAAGTAAGAGTATTTTTGCATATGTGTACTTTTAATAAGAAATGGACTTTTTTCTGTAAGTGATGGCATAAGTGAACAATCATTTCCTTTGGACAACTTTTTAGGGAACATGATCAACTAACTTGTCTCTCATAAGCAACATATGTTTAATTGAATATCAGTAACAATTGATTGTTCAAGATGTCAAAATTACTGAAGAAGTCTAAGAAGAAATAATCACACCAAACTGTCTACTGAATTAACTCATATGCCTAGCTGTACAGAGGTAGAACTAATTCTTCACCAATTATAAGCATAAATCACTGTCATTCACCTCTTGTACTAATCTTAAGAGCCAAAGCATTCTGTTCTATTCTCTGCTGAAAATTTGATAACTCATAAAGTGTATTATCATGCCAGTAAGAGCTTGGGGTGACTGATGCAGCAGACAGGATGCACTACTACAGAACACTCACCCAGGTCAACACTAAGCTGGTGGCAAAGCTGCTCTTCCAATGGCTTACTGTTGTATCACTGTGTAACACACACAGTGATTCATAAATGTTGCATGATATGTCTAGCATCAATTGAACTCATGCACATAGTTCTTTTGTATTTACAATAAACAGAATATATCTTCCCAACATCCTTAAACAAAATAAAGTACAAGTATGTAACTCACATTCAGCAACTTCAAGGAAATCTATGTTGTGTGTGTGTGTGTGCGTGTTATAAGATCTCACACTCAAGGTTTTATGGCTCCTATTGCTTGTAGAACATACTATATCATATTATATAATATACAATTCACAGTGAGCTCAACAGATAGAAATATATTATTTACCTATCCAAGCTGCCTGTCTCTTTTCAAACAAATTTCCAAATTACCTTAGTAATCTTTATAACCAATACTAAAACACTGCCACTGTAATCAATATTTTTCTATATCAAATTTTACTACTGAACTTTATTGTAACAGTGACAGCCTATCAATGAAATAACAAGAAGCTGCTCACTTGTGAAGGATAAAGATACATAATTGTGACAGACAAGAATGGACAGTAAATAAACATTTCCAGCTTACTTCCTCATTTGAGATATCCCACATTGAAGTACATTACATTCAGAACATCACTGAAATAGGAGTTTTGACTGACTGAGTGATCTTTCTAACATGAGATGTCTCATCATCACATTTCAATACTTGTCAATATTCATTCTTTTCATTTGCAAATTAATCCTAAAAGGTACACAATAAACTTTCCAACTGGCTTATATACTCGATAGGAAATTAACTTAATTCAGGGATTTAATAGATAATAGATTTAAATTACTCTTGCCCTAAGTGAATTTTTTCTATATACTGTCATTGTCATAAACATATAGTTCTTCCACAAGCACAGTATCACATAATTACTGAGTCTGATCCACACAAGGTCATAAATTTGGTATTATGGTAGCAAACAGAATGAGGAAAACAAGACTTGTTGTGCGAGTTGATTCAGGTGTTGCTTGATTCAAGAACAAGACACAAATTTTTATAAACTAATCTTTTTCCTATTACCTATAAAGATTCTATAAGTAATTTACATTAGATTATACAGAGTACTACTGTACATAAAAATAAGCTGAAATAATCATGTGGGATAGCAAGCAATTACAAATATATTTCCATAACATAAAGGTTGCACAATAGGTGAGTGACAGTGTTTTAATGCACTTCAGACTTCTTATTCGCTACAATATATATATTTTTTTGTGATTTAATGAATTTTTACATCAAATGATAAGCTGCTCTTGGAAACCAGAATATATTTTTTTTATTTTTCTTTCTTTTTTTTATATTTTTTTAATCACAGCAAGTGCTTATCTAACTCTTATTTCTGGAGAATACTATTCAATGTTCAAAGCTCTCCACACCATTCTTTTCATCCCCAATACTTAATGTCTGTACAGGCCAAGAATCTTTTATCCATACAGTCCACCCCTAAAAATGCACAAGAAAATAATACTAAGTAGTATCACTACCAATCAGCCAAGAAATTTGTGATGTTTGTATCTGAGCTTGCACACCAGTGAACACAATACTGTATCATCACAAGTCAAGAATATACTTCAATTAATAAGCACTAACTTATAGTAAATACTTAAAACACATTTTTCAGCCAACAAACTAAGAGACTGCAATAGGACTGAAGCATCTCATTCAAAATGTCATGCAATAGTAATATCAGTTCCACAGTGAGAACATCACCTATGAAAAAATGTTAGGTTTCCTAACCCAACTTTGAACCTTCAAAAGTCAGCATGGATGAATGTGGCATCAATGTGCCAGGCACTTTTAGCAGCAAGATAATTACACATGTGGTATATTTGCACTAATATTTGCTAGAGGAGATGTATACTTTGAAATTTACAGAAAGAAGACTGTGATGTGTTTGTGAAACTTTAGGTTTACAAAAGTGCAGTTGTTTGGTTGGGCGTTGAGTACCAGCTGTGTGTTACATTTAACTGGCCAAGAAAAAAATTTCCAATTACTTCACTTACCTAGTGCAAACCAGTACCACCCAAATTCTGACCTGCTATTAACTTCATGGCTTTTGGGGGGTAAAAGATTTTTGACCTGTATACCAAATACCTTCAACAGTTACAAGATCACTTGGACATGTTTTGGGGTACATAGGCATCAGTACAAGAAAATATTTCTCTAGGGTATCGCCAGTCCCAATCTCATAGAAAACTGGAGGGGCTACACATCTATTGCATACAGCTGTTGTTTACTCAGCTTAACAAAGAAAACCTTGAAATCTGACACTTACTTCATGAAACCCACTTAGGTTTTAAATGCATTCATAATATTATAATAAATAACTATTGTACAACTACACTCATTCACATAGGAAAATACTCTATTGATGACTTAGTACATTAATTTACTTATTAGAACAAAAATGATATGGACTTCTATGTATGACTTAGATATTTTATCCTTCAGTATGCAAGTCTTAGGCAATGTATTTTCTTGGCACAGAAAATCACAATCTAGGAAAATATGCAGCCATAATCAATCCCTTAAAAGGTACCCCATGACCAGGTGAGAACTGGCAAAGATGTAAAGTTGTATGTTGGGGTTAAATGTGTGGGCAGTGAGTGGCCTCAGTAATGCTTCAAGAGCTGAAAACAACAAACTATTAAGATGCACAACAAGATCCATCAATATAGCTATTTTTTACTCCAAGCAACAAGATTTTGGTCCAACAGGGATTGATAAAAATAAGTTAAGTACCCCTTTTCCCTTCTACACACTACCCAGCACATTCTACCCATCCACTCATTCACTGTCATACAGTATGCACACTTGCATCTACCATACAACTCCATGCACAAAATATGCACTTCAGTGCAATATGCCTTGTACACACAACCCAACCAAATTAAAATAGGCTGTAATTCATTCATAATGCATAAAATGCAATTGTATAACATACATGCTTCTCATATATTACTTATGTACTATATAAGTCATACGAGTTAACACAAAACACACACATCACATAAAATATAAGTATATATACATACACAAATAACATTTCTAATGACAAAGATTCTATTTGGAAGCATCCACTAAGGGTCTACCCACCCTCACTACATTACACATTTTTTACTTTTAATATTTTTGCATAGGCCATACATAAGAACCCTACAACAATCCCCTGATGTGTCATTTGACCTCAATAACTCAATTATTACTCTATATTACTCTACTTTCAATGTCCAAGTTCAAACTATATAAAATGTCTAATTGAAATTATTTTGATGGCTAAGGAAGTCATTATATCAGATAAGTTGAGCTCACAGAATAAAAATAAAACAATAAAATATGGTCTCTACAGTTACTGGTCTATTAAAAACTTTCACAGTTCTGGAAGAAAACAGCCAAGTTGTTTACAGTTTCACATCATTACACTTCACATGAAATATTGTGTACTTCCACAGTGGTGACCCCTGGAATGGAGGGTTGTCTTATAAATCTGGCTAATTCTCTTTCACACAAGAAACTTCACAGAAAAAGAAGAGGGCTGGCTCGCACCTTTCAGGGCATTGCCAAAATCACAGTCACTAGACTGTTCATCTTTCATCACAGCTCTGTCTGTCACCAGAGTACCTTACCTATGTTCACTGTGTACAACACCGTTCCCCTTACATCACCGATGAACATCACGTACTTCAGTTCTCATGTCTGAGTCTCGTCGAGCAGACTTTTTCCTCTTATTGTATGGAACTCTGACTCTTGTTTGGGTGCTGCTGCCACTTGCTGATGAACCACCCAAAGTGGTACCCACATTACCACTATTCATGTTTTCTCCAGAGTACTTGTTCCCACCACTAGTCTTGCCAGTGCGAATGTCTCCAATGCCAGGTGTAGAGCCTAGAATGATAGAAACATTCTTAATGAATCAGCCACTTTCAAAATCCTGGAGGGTAAAGCAAGAAAGTGCAAAACATACATCACATTCAAATAACAGCAATTAGCCAACAATGTACAAAATCCCGACAGTGCATAACAGTATCATATGCACAATCTTAGTGTTCACTAGATAATTACACATTGTACCCAAGAAACAGTAGATCAGAAAGACGGTTGTGATGACAGGCAAGACATAACACCTGTCTCAATGTAAGAATAAAAAGACACAGAAGAGAAGATCCCTCGTCCACTCACTTTTAGTCACCTTCTACAGTATGCTGGAAATATGGAGGATATATTCTTTAAGCCTAATCATGATGTGTGGAGCAAGGCTGTCCCCTTCTATCAATATATCAGTGTTGTAATAAAAAATAAATCTACTTTTTATATTCACTTTTTTCTTTGCATCAATTTTAGATTGCTGAAAACAAAAAAGAATGAATGACCCATTAAATAAATAAAAATACAGTAATGTAAATAAGAACACAAAAATTGAAAATAAGAAAAACATAAGGATAGAAACAACTGTGCTAGTGTGAACAGCCCACCTTGTGATGACTGCGAATACCTCCTGTGTTTGGGCAGCGGCTTGGCAGGACTAATGTTTTGTGCTGAGCCTCCTGACGAGTGCCAGGTGAGTGCTGCTGGGTGCTCCTGGTGAGCCTGATGGTGCAGCGGCTTGTTCACCTGAGGCAGGTCACCAGGCCGGGTCTCCAGGTCAACACTAGGATGGTGCAGTGAAGATACGTCACTAGAGAGACTCTGGTGCTTGCTAACTTTGCTGCAACTCACACCAGACATGTTGCTGACAGATGGGCTGACAGCAGCTGTCCCACCAAGATGGTGAAGCTGCAACTGGTGATGAATGTTCGGAGAGCTGTCTCGACTCCCTTCACTCATGTCCACAGCCTGGTCAGAATCCTGGTGAATACAAGTTTGATTAAACACAAATGTTCCACATCAACAAATTTAATAAACAGGTGATATTTTCTAAAGGTCAGAAACAAAAAAATTAAATCACTTCTACAGTAATCCACAAATTATACAAAGCATTAAAATTTTGAGTAAGTTTAGGTTAACATAATGAATAAAACAATGATGGTATGTGGTAAGAATGAACAAACATCACCACTTACTGTGTCATCACTGACTGAAGAGACTGAGGAGGGAGGAGTGGAATGTGGTTCTGAGGCCTCTGATGACAGGGCATCATCATCACCCAGATTTGCCTTTATGCAGATGTTTCTGTTCTCATTGCTGTTTTTGTTGCTGTTGTACTGATTATCTGATGACTCCTGGTTTGGGAAGAAGTAAAAATGATGGAAAAATGGGTATACATTACGTACGCTGTAATTCATGAATAAGAACATCAACTTTCATATCTAATCAGTATAACTAGAGCAACTATTTCGTATATCCATGGTAATACTCACCTTTAAGCTGGTCTGAGTATGAAACTCCACAGGGGGTGTGGGTGGTGCAGCAGGATGTGTGGGAGTCACATGGTGGGTGCTGCTGGAGGTGATGGGCCGGTTCACAGGGAAGGTCTTCTGTATCCACTGACGGTACTGAATGACGTCGTCCGTTATTCTCACGATGCGCCCCAATATGGAGTATGTATTTGGATCATTTATGAGGATGTTTAGAGGATTCACAGCCTGGAAAGATTTAGTTCATATTACATGCTTTATTCTATTTTCATTAATGTAAGCAACCTCACTTATCTAAGAAGATGAGATCAAAGATAGAAGTAGACCTCTGCCCAAAAACCTTAAAACCTAAAGGGCAAAAAGTTACTGCAATTCTTCACTTCACCACAGACACAGCATATCACTTAAAGTTTGGGTTTGCAGGAGAGGGAAGAGAAGGGACTGATAAGTGTGATGCTATTATATTTTCATCAATTGTTCAAGCCAGAATTAAAAAAGTGATGACAAATAATTACCTATTTTTGTAAAAATGTCAAACTACCCCAGCTGGGAGGGGCATTCAATGAGTATATGCCTATCCTTTAGGGGTTAATGGAAATCTCTAAAGATGGGACAAGGTATTTTAAGAATAAAATTCAAAGGAAAGTATAACAACACTTGCCATATTGATCCACACAACCACCCTAAAGATTCACACATTTTTAAGAAATAAACAAGCAAGGAGACAAGCAGTACACAATAAGGAACTACATTACCTGAGATAATACAATGTATGCATATTCAAAAGCTTGCTTCACTTGCAGCACCCCATACGAAGATCTGCCAATGTCATTTCCTGGGATGAGAGGATCCTCAATGCACAGGACAGATGGCCGGTGACCTTCAGGCATGTCTTTCTGTACCTGAGAGACAGTTCGGTTTTGTATGATGTGTGTATATACACTCTAACATATGTATGTATACATATCAGTCCAAAAGTTCAATACTTTCTACTCCATATTCATAATTTCATGCATTTCCAAAGTAAAATTAGCCAACATAAGAAAATAAGAACTGAAAACTTCTGACTCACTTCATCCTTTGATATATATGCTCCACCATCCTTCACTCTAATGCCAGTCTTGAGATAGTTGAAGTGACGACCATACAACTCGAAAAACTCAATCAGCAACACTCCAAGATTGGCATTGGGCTGAGATGCATCTAACCGTTGATGCAACTGGTTGAGAGAGAGAGAGAGTGTTAAATGTTGCAAGGAATACTGATATTGTGTACCATACATAAGAATTTAAGGACCCCTTGATAGTAACTCAGTCCCAATCATATTTTGAGTTTATGTAAATGATTAGCTAAAGATATATGTAAACATCACAGCTCACATGTGAAAAATTTAGTGTACAAAAGGGAAAAATAAACTATCCACCATTGTCACACATATACTAAACACAATCATTTTTTATTTTTTATTTTACTTACTTGCAAGAAGTTGACTGTCATAAGAATGAGAGAGTATGACGATATTCCTCCAGTGAAAACTTCATTTAAGTCTCTCTGAAGGAGGAACTGCTTGAGCACCATGACTAGCTTGGACAGGACTGGAAAACGCTTCTTAAAATCCTTTATAAGACGAGCAGAATTTACTCCACTGCTCATGTTGAAAGAAATGTCTACTTTGACATCAGTTTCACTATCAGTCAGCTTCACTATAGGTACCTGTAACAAGAATGACATTATTTGTGCTACTCTACTGTGGAAATTTCATGTCATATCATATATTGCTAAATTCAAGGAGATATCTTCAAATGCAAAATATGTGGTTAATGCACAGGATTCATGAATAGATGGAGGCTGTAAAATTCACACTTAAAAATAAACCAAATGAATAAATGAATGAAAAGGTGAAAATATGACAATAGAGGTGAGTACAGGATTTCTTGATTATGAGCACAATAAGTGGAACATATAGGTATGAAAAATTATCTAATTATAGAGTAAAATATAGAAATGGGATGAGACACAAGAAGAAAAGCAAAATAAAACTAAATTAATTAATAAAAATATAAATCAATAGAACAAATAAAAATATGAATAAATATATAACAAATAAATAAACAATAAAAACCAATAAACACATGAATATAGAGCACTACAGAAATACTTACAGATGCCCTGTCTAGGACCTTAAGAGAGGAGGGTTCAGCAATCTTGTGATCTAAAAGAGCTTTCTCCAGTGTCCGCAAGGGTAAGGCTTCCCACTTCCCAATCACCACCAGATCTATATCACTGCAAGAAATACACTATTATCAAAGCCTGCACAACCTTAGGAAGTCTTATAATGTGCTAAACCAATATCACTTGGCACAATACTGACATGAAACCCTCACCATAGAGGCTGCCTGAATGATCAATGTGTAGGCTGCTGCTTGGGTGTGTGAAATAAATTTGCAACTGATTATACCATTAGGACATAGTAGATCTAAAACACTGCCTTCAGTCAGGGTGCTGCTACAATAACCTGCATTGGATGCCTCTGCACTTACCTAGTTGGCAGGTACAGGCCGGTGCGAAAGCTGCCAAAGATTTCCACTCTCGCTTGTGGCCAAAGGTCAACAATAACTTGCTCAATGCGCTCCACAACTCTTTTCCTCATGTTGTGTTCCTCCTTGGTTGGAGACATCCAGTAGTAAAAGTCCTCCATTTCTTGATGTAATCTGCAATGCACATATACAAATGACATACTGATCATGCTTTAACTAATTCATAATAATCATAATCAAATTCACATAAATCACAGTGCAATTGTTTGATGTTTCTAGCTCTTTTAATAATGTCATACCTCCCAGTACTCTGCTTTTTCCTTCATGTGAAGGAAGGATTCCCACTGCCCCACCAGTACACCACACAGGGTGCAATGAATATGTGCAAGTAAGTTCAACAACGACAATGAACACTGAAACTTTATGATCATTCTCAAAGCTAACACAACATGCAAATTAAGAGGACAACCACCCATCACTTAGCAACAAGTATACTGCCACATGTTGGAAAATTACCATGTATTTATATAGGTAAACTTTTAGACTTCAAAATTAAAAAACAAATTGCAACAAACAATTCCATGGGTAAGCCAGGCCATGTGACAGGTATTCCTTCTCTTTAATCATATGTATCTGTATGAATACAGCATTATGATTCTCACATTTCTATCTTGGTTTTATAGACTCTCATAAGTCATTACGCAATCAAATAGGTATACATATATACATATATGCAGTAATTTTCTCTCACACATGCTGATGACAAGACGAACACTGACTTGCAGTTGCTCTAAACATCTTCATTGAATCCTGACTCATCAAGATATATTTGAAGTAACTTTTCTTAATGATAGTTAAAGGAGAACAAAATCTGGTCAGATGAATCTTGCAGAGCAACTGATCAAAATATGGTCACAAAATATCAGAGTATAATAGTAATTTACTGGAGGATAAAATGAGGTTAAAGGAATTTGAATAAACTAAAATTATAAGCAAGCAACTGAAGATCAGAAAGTGGAAAACAAATTAACTAAACACTAAAATTTTGTGCCTCAAAACTAATGGAATTGTATTCATCATGATAGATGAGGGTTAGCAGTGCTGAAAACTTTCCACAGCAAACATAATCATTATTAGCTTTTTAACATAAGAGGGGAAATCTGGCCAAGGGCAACAAAAACAACTATAAAATGAATACCAACAGATGCCAGTCCTTGAATAGAATACATAGACTGAAATAACCAAATGAAAGATCATAGAGAAATAGTTTGAGTTGCAGATATTACTATTTCTCAAGGTGACAGTCAAGATAGGTCAAACTGTGATGTATTGAGGTTTTCCATATGTAAACTTTGAAAATAAAGAAAGAAATATACAAAAAAAAAAAAAAAAAAAAAAAAAAAAAAAAAAAAAAAAAAAAAAATCAGCTAAAGATCAGAGAAATGCTGAACTGCAAGTACCATTTCTCAAGGTGACACATTTCACGACAGCAGGTCAAGTAAACAGACAGAGAATGGGGGTTCCTATTGGCTTTTCACTATATATATATATATATATATATATATATATATATATATATATATATATATATATATATATATATATATATATATACCATAACACATTCCCAAAGTCTGAATTTCTTGATCCACTTCACTTTAACCTCATCCAGAAACACATTCCTATCATAATCACAAGCTTACCCATCCACCCCTTCCCCAATTCTGCAATAATTTCAATGGTACTTCCTCAAGAAGAAGAAGAAGAAGAAGAAGAAGAAGAAGAAGAAGAAGAAGAAGAAGAAGAAGAAGAAGAAGAAGAGGAAAAAGAAGATGAAGAAGAACTAGAAGAAGAAGAAGAAGAAGAAGAAGAAGAAGAAGAGGAAGAAGAAGAAGAAGAAGAAGAAGAAGAAGGAGGAGGAGGAGGAGGAGGAGGAGGAGGAAGAAGAAGACAAAGAAGAAGAAGAAGAAGAAGAAGAAGAAGAGGAGGAAGAAGAAGAAAACAATAGTAGTGGTGGTTCAGAGTGATCAAGGTCAAAATCATCACTTTCACTACTTTCTCTTTCCCATTCAGCACACGTTGGCCAGAAACACTTTTTTTTATCTTTTTTTTTCCATGTTCTATATCAATTTCATGCAAATCATCCTACTGTCAGAGCTGCCACACACAGGATGGACCTTCAGAACCCCATGGCTACTCTGTATCACTTCTACACTCATCATTACAATCAGGTCTGCTGTTAAAATCCTTCACAAGATGATCACTTCAATTCTTCACCACCAAACTGACAAAAGTAGTAGTGTGGGAGAGTACCTAAGTCAGTAATATGTCAAGCAAGTAGTATCTATTGCTCCTACATTCATCAGTACTCCTGGACTCGATGTTATAATGCTTAACATGTATTTCTCCCCAGTATGTGAAAATGAAAGTGGTCAAAAAACAAATATATAAATAAATAAATGGTACAATAAAATATACTGTTTAACCTCAAGGAAGTACTAGTATAGATAGCCATCACATTTACACTCATTAAAACAACTACATCTGACATTATAATGCTCCACACAATTTCTTTATTTTTTCCCACCACTGAAGTGACAATGACAGTGGTGTGGAAAGTGAGTAACATGAGACGCTTCCCCTGAAGGACACCACATGCGTCGGTGTGGGTCACGGTGCCTCCCATCATGACATGGCAATGGCAGGGCTGCAATGACAGGTTTTTTTTTTCTAGTTTCATTTTTTTTAATGAGAGAGAGAGAGAGAGAGAGAGAGAGAGAGAGAGAGAGAGAGAGAGAGAGAGAGAGAGAGAGAGAGAGAGAGAGAGAGAGAGAGAATTTTCATTTTGCTTTTTCTTTTTACTTTATTATCATCTTTTCTTTAAAATTTTGAGTACACAAATAGACTTGCAGTAAACCATCTTTCTTGACATTTTTTTCTTTTCGTTTCCACATTCCAAGTACAGAAACATTAGAAACTGCCTTAATTCTGTTTTTTCTTGAACGTTTCTTATACAGCATTCTAAATACATACATGGAGACTTGTACATAATTGTCTTCCTTAATGTTTTGTTTCTTAGAGAAGAGTTAAGAATGTCTTGGTACAATTATGTATATGAAGTACAGCAGGTGTAAGTTAATGTCTAGAAGATTCAGTCACGGTATTTTGAGAGGGCAGAATGTAGGTAATGCAATGAACATGGAGAGAGAAGACTGTATAAAGTAATGAAATAAAGTCAAGAATAGAATATAGAGTGGCACATCTTTAGAAGTTCTACAATAATCACTACATAAACAAGTTGGAATATAATATGAATGCTAGGGAAATGAAGATAAAGGTGTCAATTCTGAAACCAACATGTTACTTATAAGGAAACGATGAAAAAGACCCTTCATAAATTTTTGTTTTAGTTCTCAGACAGTGACAGCAAATGACAGAGACTTGTCAAGAACTAGAGCACTAAAAGTGACCTTACTCAGAATGGCTTGGAAGGTTTGCTTGAAAAAATAACAAGTACTGGCTATTATTAGGAAAGTGTAGGAGTTGATGGGTGAGGGAAAAAATAGGCTTTGTGAGTAAACACTGAGTCATGAAGAGATAGGAATGAACAGCAAAACATCTAAACATAGCCACATGATGAAGATGAATGAGGTAGGCCATTGTTAGAAAAATATGTTAGTGGACATCAGAGGAAGAGGCTTTGAGAGTAATCTGTGAGTCATACAATAGGTATAAAAAAATACAATGAGAGAAGTCTGAACATGACAATGAATAAATTATTGGAACATCAGAGCTGCTGGATGTGGAGTGAACAGCAAGTCATAAACGTGATAGGTACGTATATACCACAAGATGAATCTGAATTTGAAAGCATAATGAAAGAAGGAAAATGCTGCAGATTATAATTGGAATTCCTTATAATGTAAGATTTGATCAATAAGGGAAAAACTGGGTTCGGGAGTAAACTATGTCATAAAAAGAGGCAGGAATGTACACTGAGATGGATCTTGACATGAAAGCATAACTAATAAAGGAGAATATCATAAAAAATTTAAAACAAGTTCTCAGAAGTGAAATAATGAATGAATGAATGAATGAGAGAGAGAGAGAGAGAGAGAGAGAGAGAGAGAGAGAGAGAGAGAGAGAGAGAGAGAGAGAGAGAGAGAGAGAGAGAGAATCCATAAACCAGGTGATGGTGGTGATGAGGTATCAGAAACACTTAATGTGTGACTAACTGACTGACTGACTAACTGGCAGATGAATTGACAAGTGCTTGCGGTATGAATGACAGACAGACTGCTGACTGGTGAGCTATGGTGCCACAACACCAGTTATCAAAATTTACAACAGTGAGTTGAAAAACAGAACAAGAAGAAATATGTGACAAAACAAAAATAAAAGGAACAAATACATAACTAAAAAAATAAAGAAAAAACTAAAAAAAAACTACAAATCATTACTGTTCATGGAGGAAGTTATTTTTCAGTCCTTGAGTCGAGAAAAGTGAATGGGGAGAGTACCGAGTCTTTCCAGAAGGTCTTCCGTGTCTAGAACTGGTAAGACGAACAAAATAGTCCTGAGTACATGAAATGGTTAAATGGTGCTCGAGTTTCATTATCGAGACAGAGACAGAGACAGAGAGAGAGAGAGAGAGAGAGAGAGAGAGAGAGAGAGAGAGAGAGAGAGAGACAGAGAATAAGAAGTCTGGATAGGAGCAAGCACTATTTAACATTACAGTTAACCCAACAAGACAAAAAAGGATGCACAAGAGAGGAAGACCTGTTTGTTTGGTGTGGCTTGTACGAAAGAGTTACATGTGGTCAATACATTTGTGGAGTGTTGCTATCAAGACCTTTCCTTACAGAGAGGCAAGGTGGCATGAAACTAAAGATAACACTGATGATAATGATGATAATGAAGGTGATCATGATAAAAGAGTACACAGAGGGAGGGAGGGAGTCTTGTTTCACTGACACACATTTCAATATTTCTAAATGTTACTCTTATTGCACCATAACACTAAGCTAATGAATATAATAAGTGCAATGCTCAATACCATAGACAAATTTATGTATGTATGTATGCATTTTCTTCTGTATAATGTCAGCTGAGTAGGTTTGCCTACAGTTTCATCATTCTGTGCTGTTAGTCTAGAGATTGCTTTGGCCTGCTCAAGACAGAAGTTTGTTTGTTGGTAACTGCCTTCTTTCACTTGACCAGGTACATAGGCCTGCAGATTCATAATTTTGTGTCACTTGTTCTGATACTTTGAACCCGTTTACAGATAAGACAATACCTATTCATTAGTGCATTCTTTCTCACCTCTAGTGTGTGTGTGTGTGTGTGTGTGTGCTATATCAGGAGCAGCAGATGGATGGATCAAGGTGTGGGCAAGGCAGTGGCAGGTGTGTGTGTGTATATCATCAGGTGTGGCGAGGTAAACACAGCTAAATGAGGGTGTAGGAACTAGAGGCTGTACAGGTGTTGGTGATCCTCAATGCTGTGCTGGCCACACTGCACTGAACACTCACATAATTGCTCTCATCAACCTTCCTCACCTAAAAAAATAACCTAGCTGGATGTCTTTACTAAGACATCATCAACAGTTAATGCATCAAATATGTGAGTTTGTAAACAAATCAATAAATAACAAATAAATAAATGAATACAAAACTATTTAGGATTATACAGTGTTATAAAATAAACAAACATCTTATAATTAGTTTGTTGACATATGAAGAAGAAATATCTACATTTACATAATGGAAAGGCAGGAAATCTCAAAACACTTTCATCTTGAATGATAAGTAAAATTGCAAATATGAAAGCCATGAAAAATAATTCTGGCACTCAATGAATACAAAAAGTAATACACACTTGCTTACAAATATAAAAATTTCTTTTTATTCACCTACATCATGAAAGGCCAAACTCATTGCTTTAAGGAAAGCAGTAATTGTGTCCTTTGATCACCATCAGCATAAAGAGCATTACTTGTCTGTCCAGCAAGTGTTGGATGAGCCACCACACTTCCCACAAATGACAAGAGTTGTCATTCTGAATGACTCTGTGAATGGTTTCATCCCAGCCAGCATTACTTGGAATATTCAGTGGTGAGGCCAGTGTCCTTATCCATTCATTGAGTGGATACCCTTGCAACCTTGTTTTGTTTTTTCACCTTATCTCTTATCAGGTTTTGATTATGTATCTGTTCATAAAGTTAGCTTAGTAACATGTAGCCTTGAAGAGTGCATTGCCATAAGTTTTACCTCTAGTGGTCACACATACCTACCTATGCAGCTTATAGACAGCAACACTCCTTCAGGCACAGTCATTACTGGCTCAAGGTCATCACAAATAGTTCCACACTTTGCATGTTACTGAAATGTGAGTCCTTTGGAAATGCCTGCAGTACTGGTAGGAGCTGCTCAAAGCACAGACATACATATGTGTCCACTCTGGCACTTGTATAGGGTGTGAGAAAGGTATTGCCTTAAGGCCATATAAAGGATTCCTTAATAATCCATATCTGGCAGGCTATGGCGAGTTGGAATGATCATGTAATTTATTCCGCTTCTATAATTCCATCTACATATGACCTAAACTATTGAATAGAGAGGTTTCTAAAACATTTATCTTTTTTATTTAGCAAACTCTCTTAACCCTGTTTGGGGACTGACATTTCAGTGGGCCTTTTTGTTCAGTAATTTTTGCTGCTGTGGGCCAGTTTCTCCTCTAACAAATATGAAAAATAATACAAAATTCAATTGAATCAATAAGAATACGGTAAGTAATTGCTATGTATCAGTAATCATAAACTTATTGGGTTTCTGTGGTTGAACAAGATCATACAGTCAGGTGCCCAGGATCAAGAAAGCATTGACTCTCTCTCTCTCTCTCTCTCTCACACCAGGAGTGCCGCCTAAAGTTTGGATCAAACTTGAGATCTGTATTGTCGAGCCAACTGGTTTCCAATCCAGAAGTTATACAATGAGATGGAGGGGGAGATATTCACCACAGTTTTCAGAATTACATTAGTCATTCACACTTTCCCCAGTCATATTTCAGTCCTTCTTCACAGACTTCAGCAGAGACCATCCATAACTATCAATGAGACAGCAGCTAAGTAGACTAAATAATATTCATTTTAGTTTATAAATGCCCTTCACCATCATATTGCCCTGAGTACTGCTACTGCAGACACCTGTTGTTCCACCATCCCAAATGTACATTTCCATTTCATTAAGAAAAGACAGGTAGTAAACTCAATTTTTTTCTACCAAACCTAACATTAATTTTAAAGATGTACTAAGAGTCTTCAGTAAAAATCTGGATGAGGAAAGCATAAAACAAGAGCACAACTGGAATGCATAGGTATATACAGTAACCCAAATGACTATCAGTGACTCATGGTCTATCTAGCACTGATGAGTGGTCTTTCTATCTAGACAGATAAACTATGAGTGGCCAGGAAAAAAATAACTCCATGAATTTTAAATGGCCATTTTTTCTGCACTTCACAAACCTAAATTGGCTGAGTTGCAGCAACACAGCAATTCTAACCCAAGGGACACCAAACAATGCCTTAGAATCCTTTATAGGTACTACAAAAGTGTGTGTCCAATCTGTATTGATTTACTTTTTTCATCAGCAAGTGTTATGAAATAAGGAACATGTACCAAAATTAAAATCTTCTCCAAGTCTCATGAGGTGATGTCTGAGCAGCACAAGTGCAGTCTACAGTGAGTCTATGGAATCACACCCACCTCACTGCAGTGGATGACAATATTTCATCAGGAAGCACCAGGTCAATAAAATCACACTGATCTGCAATATCAGTATACAGCACTACTGCAATATCAGTATGCCATTGATGTATTTTTAACACAATCTATTATTCTTTCTACTGAATTATGACATACAACCTCTGGATTCATTCACTACAAAATGATAATTAAGAAAGAACTAAAGGGAACTAAACCACTCTCAGTTTTTGGTTCTGTTATAGTTCAGGCCAATAAACAGTAGATGGTCATAAGCACAACCCCTCAGGTTGTTATTCTTACTATTTGCATTTCCAATGAGCACAAGACTTGTA
The DNA here is from genome assembly GCA_020233015.1 of Callinectes sapidus. Taxonomy (NCBI): domain Eukaryota; kingdom Metazoa; phylum Arthropoda; class Malacostraca; order Decapoda; family Portunidae; genus Callinectes; species Callinectes sapidus. The sequence goes on along the minus strand of CM035189.1, from coordinate 1,977,176 downwards.
TGAAATGAATAGGTAATAACACTGCAGTATATCCAGTAATGTGCTCCATCTGTCAAGTTTTTTCTAGATCAAGAGAGCTCTATCACACTCAGAAATAAGTAATATACTGATTTGCAAAAGTTTATAGCTGATAGGATTTTTTGGGATAGGATTCTTATTTTGTCTATATTTCCTCTGCCCAATGACGTGCCACCACCTCTTGACACCAAGAGCTGTGGCAATGGGAACTTGCTGTATGTATTTGTAAGCAGGGCACAGCTGGCCAGACAGGTGTGGAGACATTTCTGTGCTCAGCTCTGCCATGGCTAGCTACCATTGAAATAACTTGTGAAGATTGTGGATTCAATTACTATAAAGTTATGACAAAATTTCATTCAAAAGATGACTTGTGTCATCAGTTTCTGAGGGAGCACAGCATCTCACCAACAGGTGTTCGATGTTCTGAATGCCGCACACCCTGTAAACTCAGGTCTGACAGATGTGTCTAATATTGTGGCTGCCATCAAAAGTTGCCTAAAAAAAGTGCAGTAAACAGTATCATGACAGCACACTCTGCCTGCCCTGCTGTCGACATGGAAGACACTGAACTTTACGACACTCAAGTAGAGAATGACCTGCAGCCAGGACCTTCATCTTCTCATTAGGGTATTGTGAGTTAGAAAAATTACACCACTGAGCTGGGATGTTTTAGGGATTAGATTAAGTTAGATTAAACTAAATTAGATTATGACTCGGGAAATTCCCCTATATTTTTCAAAGGCCATGAATCACTCATATATGCCTTCCCCACCCAAAACCCACGATCTCCCACAGGCCCCCAAGCTTGTGTTGGAAGGGTTAGGGGGCAGAATGTTGGTAGAGATAGGGAATATTGACAGACTATAAATTTGCCCAGCTCTCAATCCAGTGGGGTTCTAACAAAATTATACTTTACTGAACAGCCTTGACTCATCCTTGGAATAGCTGGCAAGGCCAACAGCATCTCAAGCTCCAGCTGCTCAATACATAAGGTGGCTCCACAGTCACATTCTTTTCACAAAGGGTTACCTAACCTAACCTAACCTTAAGAAGTAAACCGTGCAGGGTTAAAAGTCAGATCAAATTAACATTCACCTATGATCGCAGTAATGATAATTAGTTCTTAAGTTTTCTGGTTTTATGGATAAAAATTAATACATACATAATACAAATTGTGACAGCTTTCATTATAAAAAAAACAATCAAAACTACTGAAACATGATATGCTGGTAAAAAGAAGTATCATGAAGGAAGATGAATAACAACCTTTTGAGGTACACCAAGAACACATTATGTTAAATGTTGGAAAGGCATCATCACCTTCTTCCCATCCCTCCCACCTCCTCTGCTAACATGCAGTCAAAAAAGTGAAACCCTGGTTCTTTGGGAACATTTTTATCTTTTACCAACACTTTATAGACAAAAAGATACACATATATATTAAAAAAAATGTTACATGGACCAGACTGAACCATGGCAGGTGTAAGAGGGCCACGGAAGCGGAGCCAGGCACTTCTGATGAGATACAATCACCGCTACGCAAAGACACAGACACACAGACGCAGGAAAGATAGACATTCAACCCCTGGCTTCATCAATATTGGCTGTGGATGCTGAATTACATAACATTCATCCTGGCATAACCGATGGTGGTGACACTGCTATGGAGAGAAGACATGCACCTGTCCCTGTGTGTCTGGGAGTTCATAAGTATTGGCTGTAAATGATTAATTACTTCATACCTATCCTGAAGTGGTTAGTGGTGATGGTGATATTGCTGTGAAGGCATGAACCCGTGTGTGAGTGTGAGTGTGTGTATGTGTGTGTGTGTGTGTGTGTGTGAGGGCGTGCATGGGTGTGGCGTGGAGAGGGTTTAGGCCAGCACTTACCCAATCACCCCCAGGTCATAGGGCGGAGTTCTGCGGCGCCAGGGACACCCTCCGAACTGTCCTATGAGGTTCTTGTGGTTCTGATTGAGGCCGTACGTGCTGGCTCGGTTTTCACGTTTCCTCTTGGTACGATTGTAATAACTGTTATTGGCGTTGTTAGTGGTGGTTTTGTTAGTCCTATTAGTGTCCTCTACACTGATGGGAATGTACTCGTGGTTCATGTTGGCGTCGTTAAGGTTCATGTTGTCGAGGCCCTGCTGGGTGGTCCAGATCCTGGCCCACAGCTCCCTTGCTGGGCCCTGCTGCTCCGGCTGGTACCACGCTATGCTGGGATCCATAAAGCTACACAACACTCGCCCGCCGCCACCACTCGCTCGCCACTGCACCGGTGCCCACTCGTGTCGGGGACTGCAGGCATTAAACACGACATAAATCAATGGGTTTCCGTAACTATCACCAACCTCACACACACACACAAGACAGTCCTAACACTAAACTCTGCTCCTCCATCAACACTCTAATGTTCGGGCTATGATTCCTCAAGGTCTTTCAATGATTACTTTTCAAAGTTTCTTGTATTCATATGAAAAAATGTTATAACTTATTAATACTGAGTAGAAAATGTCACAATATTATTTTTTTTCTAAAGTTGTGGGCTAAACTAATATAGATTTTCATGTGATTATTTTCAAACAGTTGCCAGATTTTCAGAGACAGGCGTGAGGATATGGCACCGTCGCCAGACATGACCACACATGGCAGCCTCTCGTCTATAACATTTTATTTTATTTTATTTTTTCATTGGCAACTCCAACCCAGCACTGCAAATATTCCATCATTTGTCCAGTAATAATGGCCACTCTGATGTTTCAAAGTTAGGTAATCAATATAATAATCACTCGAGGATAATTTGAAATGGCACCACAGATTATATTAATTGTTAACAGCGTGACAGGAATACTGATTATTAAAATGCCACTTTGTTTCTCCGTGATCCAGAAACCAAAAGATTGAGAGACGCATATTTTTGGCGAGCGGTCACTAGACTCACTACGCATTGGCTGTGTGTGTGTGTGTGTCACGTAGTACACAGCTCAACGCACGTCTGTCCTTCGTGTACATTCTGGATCAAATCTTCCTTCGCGTGGCTGTCAGTGGCTGTCAAATATTCCCATCGTGTTATATTTCATGTACTTAGTTCTCTATCTTCCATACCAAAGTTTTCACCTCCATATTACCTGTTCGCCTTTGCTTCACCGAGTCGTGGCACATCCATTCACTGTCAATAACTTTGCTTGCAGTTATTTAAAACAATATTAAAAGGAAAAAATAAAGAAAATAGATACAATATGTAGCTAAACTGCATGCGTTCTATTATTTACCAGCTCATGACTGACCTGTGGTGTGAAGGCCAACAATATGAATGTGCGAGTGTACTCTACGTATGTTCACGTGATCAGTGAGAATATTTTTGTACAGCATACGTTTCTACTTTTAGCATAACGCAGACCAGTCCGGTACCTGTACTGCGTGCCCGCCGTCACGGATGCGCCCTTGAGTGCCCCGCTCACTGCTTGTTGGTGCCAACTGGGGTGGTGGTGATGGGTGTTAAACAATTTGTAATATTGTTTCCTTATTCCAGCACTGGTGTTGAGTACGTGAGTTAATCCTGTGGCTGTCAATGACACAGTTAGCATCCCTAGGCAAGTTGGCTAGTCACAATTCAATTATGCACTAAAATACTTAAGAGTTATTAGGTAGCACGTCTTGCTGAGTGTAGTCCTTTAAAATCCCCGTAACTTATCAACTCACACAAGCCCAGAAGAGGTTGTACCTATTAAATGGTTGACTCACTTCCAGCGTAATTGCACTCGTAAGTAAAAAATGAAAACGGCAACTGGTATACCTTCTTTTGGATCTCTACAGTACCTTCACTGAATTCTACCAAAGTTTGCTCGCGATGGCCTCCACTTAAAACCAGTCTCGCTGGTGCCACTGGGTCCGCCGCCTACTACATCTACCACTGTCACTGTCACTGTCACATGCACGACCTTGACTACAGCCTGCTGGATCCACGCAGTCTGCTGGCGGGGAGATGACACATTGACATCACAAGCTGGTCTTCATTCATAATGACCTACACACGACTACTACTAGTCTAATAATGATACTAACCATCATTATCATCGACAATCTTTGAAAAAAGAAAAAAAATGAATGCATTAAATATTTACTACTACTACTATTACAGCCACTGCTAGACTCCTCCTCCTCCTACTACTACTACTATCTGAAGCAGAGGTCCTCCCCACCCAATTGTGTGATAATAGGGGGCCAGCATGGGAATATATATATATATATATATATATATATATATATATATATATATATATATATATATATATATATATATATACACACACACACACACACACAGATAGGAATGGGTGTGGGAAGTCTGAACCAGCCCTCACTGACAGGAGCGCCTCAATGATGGAGGAACACTTGACATACATACATACATCAATACTACCTCGGTATTGATGCAAAATCAAGTTTAAAAGACTGATTAAGCTTGAGTTGTAAAATGAGAGAAACAAGTTATAGCTTGTGCTCTTTAATATGGCATAAACAAATTACAGGTAGAAAAAGCCAATGCCTGGCTATACTTTGTTTCATCTATAATGCATACTTGTATATTTCACCATCAGGAAAATACAAACAGTAGACAGAGAGCAAGTCTGCAGTCAACACACAACAGGCTCTGGGGCAGTGCAAGACCTTGGAGGGTCTTAGGCAGGGATTCCTTTGGTGTCTTGGGAATGCACTTATAAAAATGTGATTCAAGATCTTCAGTAAGAAATGGCATCATAACTCACCAACACAGTGGAAGCAGAATGTTACATCAATCATCGCCACTCAAGTACCACTGGATGATTCTTTTGTGTGAATAACAGCTTAACTATTGTTTGTAAATTGCAGTTCTGCATTCTTAAAAGTTTTTGGAAATGAATTATTATGTATCAAATAATATTAAACAATCTTCTTGACAACTGTGGGAAGATCTTTGCCTTTAAATTTAAGGGACTTCAGTGAACATGCAATCCTAAAGCATTGGTGTGAAGCTTGATAGATTGGGCTTCCCCTGAACAGGTGGATAACTGCATAGACATCATAGGATACATACAAGACTGCAATACTGAACTGTAGAGCATTGATAAATGTATTGCTCCAAAAGCCACAGCCTGATGCACCTCAAACCTTCACCATGAGATCCCCAGTCCCCTGTGCTCACCATCACAAGCTCATGGCTACACTTGGATTAAAAAATATTTAAGTACAGAATACACTCTCCTGTTTTCCTCAAATACACAGAAGTAAAATCTGGACAGCACAAGTAGATAAATTCAAGAAGTCAAGCTTGAAACAAATACAATACAGAACCCATTTACTTTATAACTGATAACTTTGGTTAATATCTCAGCAGTTTCTTATGAATATAAATACACATGTGCTTCAGAGGGTAAATTCACTTAATTCATGATATACAAACAAAATTCCAATAATCTAAATAAAGTTGAGAACCTAGGGATATGATAGAGTTAACAAATATCAAAACATTCACTTCAGAAATCTTGCATTATAAAAAGAGAACATTAGCTATCCCATTCCTTGTAGCAGAATGATCTTTGGTAATTGCACAATGATAAGCTCACTAAGTATAACCTGCTTGATGCACATACAAAGTTTTGAACAAGGAATGCACATTCTCATGACTTGCACAAGGATCAGACACATTGGAGATCCTTGCTTGAATTCCTCCCTGCATTACAGCCTAATACCAGACCTACCTAAGTATATTTGTTGTTAGGATATACTGGGTGAATGATAGTGAGGAAAAGGATATGAAACAGGATGAAAAGTAATGTGGCATGTGTAATAATGTCCTTGATAGTTTAAGTTAGCATAAGAAGGTAGTTAAGGTACTAATACTGTACCACAATAATCATGACTTTCTTCCTCAGTAAATGACACACTTAAACGTGACAGATCCACTCCACAACTTCATCTGACGAATCCCCAATGCATTGATTAAGCACACAAGCATCTACTTAATGCAAACTGCATAATGTAGTGAGGCCTGCCACAGAAGCTGACCAACCTCATGCAAGAATCTCACATCAATATCACTCAATGTCTCAATCAAATTTATTACATACTTAAAAAAACAACAACAAAAAAAAAGTTACTTCATATATTCAAAATATAATAAATTCTGAACAGTAAATTATAACTTGTGCTTCAAAAGTAAAAAAAAAAGAGAATAAATAAAATAAGGTTTAAACATTATGTTCTTTTTCAAACGTAAAAATTTGCACCAATAAAACATGTTTAATAACATTCTTCACTGAAAATTTAATGTTATTTTTATTCTGATTTTGTCATTATGAGCTTCCCTTTGAGTGACGACCAGTCCTCTATTAATGCAATACATGGGTAACCTTTGGCTTGATTGTACCTTGCTGAGTATAATATAGGAAGTGAAGTATGGATCATGCAGTAGCATTTTCATATCAACAAATGTTAAGACTTAAAGCAATGAACAGTAGTTAATGTAGAAACATGTCATCATGTTTCAATAATATTACATCATATATTTGTATTTTCATAGTAATGGATGCTTTATCATGATGAGCAAAGTATATGTCTTCACACTTATCTAAATGAGTATAGTCACAGTGTAAGTTATCATAACTGGTAAATGAATAAATGTGTGGTTTCAATTATTCAAACTCAGTAGTTGATTGAGGATCACAAAAATATCTGGTCCATTAGGTTTGTGGGATGATGAACAGGGATGTGCCCACAACCACAAAGTGATGTCTTTCTCACAACTTTTCTGTTTCAAAACACAACTTTCCATCCCAATGAAATAAGATGAGATTTAGTTTAGTTCTCTGCTATCTTTAATAAAACTGATCTCTCACTTGCTTTCCTGTAATAATTCCTTCCTCTCATTGATCTCAGTATCATGAGCCTTCAGTGGCACCAACTGATCTTCCAAGGCACTTGATGGGGTGGGGCAGAGTGGGAGTGTAATTATTACTGGGGGAATGAAGGGGTTACAAATTTTCCACTTTAGATATCTGAGTATATGTATTCAAAACATTCTCTAATCAATTAGTTGAAATGTATTAAAGAATAAGGGTATGTCAGACTACAAGGATGAAATGGCACAAATGAGGGGAATGGGGGAAGGGTCAGGACTCAAAGAGGAAAAAAGCATTAGGAGAAAATGTCTAGCTTAGGTGTAGGGTATAGACGTAAATTAAATGAGACAGAGTTGGAGGAGAGAGAGAGAAAAGGTGAAGCATTTAGAAAGATTTTGTAGAGTAGTATGTGATGAGCTGTGTGGTGGTCAGCAGTGACATAACAAGCTCCCACCATCCACTTTATACTATAATTATTTTGTGAAGACAAGCCCTTAGTCTCTGACTTTGGTGGTAAGTGAACCAATTTTGTTTGTATAAAAAGTTTGTAATGTAGTTGCATCATATTGTTGATGACCCATTATTGAGTTTATCCTATTATTCACAGGATTAATGTGCTTATGGAAGTCTAATGGAAAAATAAATTTGGCTTGTTACAGGAGATGAATTGTTTGCACCAAATGAGCTTTTTCTCATAGAAATTTACATTCAACATCATTCACAAATAATATTGACTTTACTTACAATTTACATCAATTTATACTAAATATCAACTTAACATGTATGGAAGATGCAAGCAGACCATATGCTGTGTAAATCTGTTCAGAATTGAGATGGCTTGGCCATACTAAGAGGATGAAAATTGAGGAGTGTATAAAACAAGGTGTAGTTGAGTGACACCAAGAATCCTGAAAAGATGAGATGCCACTTAAAAGATGAAGAGATATGATGGAAGAGTTCATAAAGTGTGGATGAGATGTTACTAGAGGAAGAGGGTTTAAAAAAGCAAGAAGAGTGTGTGTGGATAGGAAGGGTGCTGTCTCTGCTTCTATGGCCACCCCCTTGGAAGACACTCATAGAGCAAGGAAGGAGTCAGAGAAGTAGCAAAACTAAATATGGAAGACCTGAAGTCAAGCACATTCATTTTCCAATAATTCAAATTATACTGATATGCCACTGTGAAAATTACTCATCAAGCACAATGCTATTCTAACTAAAAAGAGAAGTTCAGTATGAATATCAAAAAGTTGTATGCTAAAAGATTCATGCAGCTCGACAATAACTGTGTTTACTCCACAAAAGCACCACTTCAGCTTATGAGACACTGATTTAAAAATTAACTATACCTACAAATATAATGTTTAGTAATCTATATGCAACAAACTCTCCTTTAGTTATGAAAACAAAAATCTCAATTTCTCAGCTAACATTTTTGCCAGCTGGCCATCACTACCACTGCCTTTTCATGCATCACATAGGCTTAGTTGGTTATACATCTAAGATTACAATGTCTAATCATACAAAATATTACTGTCGTGTCTATTATCAATAGTAAAGAAAGAAGCGCGAGTGGTTTTGGATATCTTCTGCATACACTTTCAATGTCATTCATTTGTCAGATAGGTCTTCTATAATAGAACTTTCATTTTATCATTCAAGAGTATGAATAGCAAGTTGCTTTTTGGTGTATGTATGGTGACAGGAACTATGAGCCTCAGAATTATTAATAGGAATACATCCTGAATGAACTGTGTAATCTATTCCTGAGGTGGTAATTCTGATCGTCAACCACTCAGTTCCAGAATGTAAATTTATCACCACACAATGATGTCCTGCATTCCTGTCCTCACTTCTGATGCAGATCACCAGATACACTACGAGAAGAATGCATGTCTTCTATTTGCCACTGCTTAATGCAACTAGCCAAGCTTAATGTAAGTAGTTCAAATATATTCTTTACAATACAGTATGTATGAACATCAGTTTGTGGCAAGCTGTTATGGTGTGCTGGTTGCATGTAAGTAGGAAAGCAAAAATGTCCAAAAATGTCTGCAAATATTCACCTAACTACATCATATCTTATGAAGGACGGCAGGTATGAAGGCTTCTGGCAATGATGTGCATAATACAAGTTTACAGGTGAACTGCAGCTTTTCAAGTACATACTGTAACATCATGAACTCATGAATATTCAAGTTAGATGTGCAACTGATGAACTGAATAGTTCAAACTTTAGTCTACATAAGTTTACAAGCAAGGAAAACAATTATATGATAGTTTTGTACATTCTAAAGAAAATACTGTCCCCTAATCAAACTAATAAATAGTTAAGTATGAAAACCATCAAAGTTTTAAGATAACACAGTGTAACCTATAATGACAGACTTTTCAGAATTCTCTGGTAACGTTATAAAGTTCACAATTTATAGAAACACTTTTGTGTTCTTTTTTATTTGTATGATGATTTACTGATAAAAAATCTTCCTAACAATACATCAATATACATTTATTAGTACATATATCTGTATCATATGTCCTTAAAAGCTTTTAAGTAAAAAATAGTGTGAAAATCTAGGTACTTTTATTATAAAAAATCTTTTATATTCATCAATGTACCTCCTCAGTTTACTGTATGTCATACAGCACATTATGAAAATATCAAACAATATAATTACACCAGGTGAAAGAAGAAGTAAAGCTCAGATCTCATGAGTAGTAATCCAATTTTGTATCCATCTCTTCTCTTTCTTCAACTAGAAATTTGTACATCTCCCCAGTGTGCATCACAGTAGGTCATCAACAATAGCTCATCAAAGAAAGACCATCCCCATCTCCCTGCTGAGGTGAGTATGTCTCACATAAAACTTTGGTATAAAATCAACAAATACTATACATATAAGGTGATAGCTCATACAAAATATACATACAAAACAATGGTCCCAATCTGGAAATATATGAGTGCCTGCATGCTAAGTCCAAGTCTACACTGCATTAACTTATTGTAATTAATTCAAGTAGTGTATCAAACCAAACATAGTAATCCTGGTAAGCTGGAAAGTTTTCTTCAGTATTGTTGGTAACAACTACTGTTCATGCTTGAGGTAAGCACTGCTCAGTGATGACAGGAACCACTGCAAAAAGAAACAAGTTAAGTCCAAAATACTCCAATGGAAAAGTGAGATGTTGAACTATTACTGTATCAAGTATCCTATCCCTTTGACAAAGAAAAATATGCTCTAAAAAATAGCAAGACAGAAGTAATAGTCTTGTTGTTTCTTAAGTTGTGCAATCATGCATTGTATGCCAAGGAGGTACATGAAATAATTCCATAATTGGTAACATTTGTGGCTTGTGGGTATGTAACAGTGTACTGAAATAGGAGGCTTGCTGTGAAATATTATTGATTCAGGATGCAGAATTGGTGTGCAGTCTGCTGCAGGAGTTAGAATAGAATGCAAAAGTGTAAGGTAGTTGTTGGCCTCACTGGTGTTGAAGTACATCATTAGTCTGAACTTCAATAACAACATGCTGCATAAATACAACAAGGTGATGAGGTGAATTTGGTTCCAAATATCTGAAGTCTAGTTTTGAAGGAAAAAAAGTAGAATAGAACATTTTTCCAAAGAGAGAGAGAGAGAGAGAGAGAGAGAGAGAGAGAGAGAGAGAGAGAGAGAGAGAGAGAGAGAGAGAGAGAGAGAGAGAGAGAGAGAGTAGGTTAAGTACAAATCAGCTACTGAAATGTAGTAATCAATTAATTAAGTACTAATCATCAATTGAACAATCTTCTGATTTCCAAGAAGTGCATATGAAGGAAAGCAGTCAGGAATCATTAGAGAAAACTCAAGCTGACAGACAATATATAAACATGCACAATAGCAATTACAGCAAAACATAAAAGCTAGCACCTAATCAGAAATCTGTGCAGCAAGAATGTGAATGGTGTTCTATATATTATTAACTTCACAGGATCACCTTCATATCATAGTACTTAAAGACCCACAAAATGTAATGTATCTGATCATCAAAATGGTTGGAAATACCTGCATTGTTGAGTCCTCAAGTGGCACCTGGATATAAAACGTGGTAGATCGCATTGGTACGGTGCCAGGATAACATGCAGGACTGGTGCTAGAGGGTTCTATTGGTGTGCTCGCTGGTTCATAACTCTGTCTGGAACTTCTGCTATAACTCATGTTACTGGATGCTTTGTGACTCCCCACTCTACTCTGACTACTCATTGCTGGTCTTGAAGTGACACTTTTTGCTACTCCTTCAGTAATGTCTTTACCAATCTTGCCAAAGGTTAATCCTATTGATCCAACAACACCAAAAAGGTTTTTTTTAGAAGCAGGGTTTTGTTTAGAGGGTTTACTAGTGTGCTGTGGTGAGCCAAGCAAAGTGCTAGTGGAACTCCTTTCATGCATTTGATCAGCAGGCACTAATGCACGTTGCTGACTTACTTGTGCTTGTTGTTCAGAGCTTATCGGCACAACTTTAGCATTGTTTCCACTGCCAAACACACCAAGAACGCGTTTCTTTTCCTGCTTCACAGTCAGACGCAAACCGCTGGGAGTGAGCACAGGAGGCTCTGACATCTCATCAAAGCTATGTACCCACTCAACCTGAAAAGGGACCAATACATTTTTAAAAATTAATCCAAAGAAATATATACATATACTAAAACTTAGGTAATTCATTCCAAATGGCTGTTGGCATAATAAAAAGTCTGACTATTGATACCTATAAATCAGGTAATTCGTGCTAACCTCTGCAAAACCTTAAGTTTACAAAAATTTCAATGCAAATTTTTTATAACATTTTTTTTTCATTTCTTTAACTACAGCAGATCACTTACCTAAGTTCTTTTTCACATCCATTGCCACAACAACTACCATAATGACCTCCTTGCTTTTCAGTATGGTAGCTACTGTACATTTCATCATGTAATACTGTCTTATGTACACATATGTCGATTCCAGTGACATTCATTCTTTCAACATTATCAAACAATTTCTCATCACTTTGTTAGTACATCTCTTTATATGACAGTTTTACAATCAAGACAGGCTCACTCAGATATCTTTTCTTGTGAACTCCCTTAAAGAAACAGGCATGGCAGAAGAATTTCCACATATCTTTTTATTGATTTTATATTTTAATGTTCCATTTCTCTCACTTCAATATCCAACCAACCAACCAACCAACTTTCTCTCTCTCTCTCTCTCTCTCTCTCTCTCTCTCTCTCTCTCTCTCTCTCTCTCTCTCTCTCTTACACACACATAAATGCTTTGTTTATTCACTCCCACTCTGTAGTGGTATATCTGTGTGAGGAGGAAAACCTTAGTAACAAATCTGATATAACAATCTTTCTACTTATCCCTTTGTACTCTATCTTGGAGAAAGATGGCAAAGTAAACAAACCTTGAGATGTCCCAAGATGTCATTGCGGGAAATCTGCATAACTCGTTTGTTTGTTGCCAAAAGCACAGATTTGCTGGAGGTGATATTGGCATGTGCCACGTACACATCTGTCTTGGAGTAACGTCCTTTCTCAAGTTCCTGCAAAGTCCATAATAGTATCATCATTATTCATTTATATTAACTACTATATTACAAAGGGAGAGGAGACAGAGATGATCAAAGCCTCAAGGAATGTTTCTTGAATAGAGGTAGAATACAGTTCTGAGGCTTTCTGAATACAATCAATGTTGTGAGCTGAAGTAGTGCTGAGTTAATAGTACTACTAATATGAATTACTTAGCTCACTCATGATGGGCCTGGATGAAGGGAAGCCAGGCCAAGAGCATTGAGGAAGGCAAATATTTCTTTTTGTGCAGTTAAATGCTACACAAGAAAAATGTAGAAATCTTAATTGTACTTTGTAAATAACATGACAACTAAACAGAACTGTTATAATGAATTATCTGCACGTCTTTCATGAGCAACTAAAACAATGATAATGTGTCTCACCAGCAACATCTTGGCACCTTGAGCGTAGTGCTGCACATAGGGGCGAATCACACCGTCTACTGCAATGAATCTGGCGGGTCGGTGCCGTACTATCTCTTCAGTTGAATCTGTTGCTCTGAGGTGATGGCATTTATACCATTAAGTTACAGCACACTGAAGATACACAGCTTATGGGATGTAATGTAAGTAAATTGCCTGAACATTAAGGATGAATTTAATAATAAGATGTGAAAGTTTGAGGTGAGAGTTTTGTTTGGTAGATGAATGTATGAAGAAAACATGTGGATATTATGAACTTTAGAAAATCACACTCTCTTGCTTGCTGAAATAAATTTATAGAAGAAGTAAGTGGTTAAGGGTCATAATAATACTGATTTCAGGGCTAAATTACAAGAGCAGGCAACCTTGCTACTGATGATGGTTAATGTACTACAGCCTAAAACTGAAAAATTAATTGTTTCTTGAAGTTTGAATTTTTGAACAAAGATTTATATGAGAAATTTGTTACCCTATTTATGTCACTGAAAAGAATCACAGTAGCTCACACATCAACCACATCTTTTGTGTAAACCAGTGTGTACTTCAACACCAGTACTGACACCTGCATCTCTCTCGGAAATTTTAGCTGAAGTCAAATACAACAAATAAGCTAAGAATCTCACACAATCAAATGTTGACCATAAAGTTAAGCAGTTCAAACAATGATTGAATACCTACTACCACAAGCCACTTGTAGTTTTGCTCAGTAAACTGCTACTGGAATTTTAAGCTTCCCCTTTAAAATTTTGTATAGACTGAAGGAACTGCAGAACCATCAACTGCTGGGAAATCTGTGATATGATTATGACATCAGTATTAATGAATAAGAACCTTTTACAACTTACCTCATGACAGCATCAAAAGAGCCACTGGCAAAATCAATGACTCCTGAGGCTGGGCGAGTCACAAGCCCCACCACACCCTTACCCATACCCTTGAAGAAACCCTCCACACCTTCTTCTCGGGCACCATCAATTGGCTTTGTGAAAACTCCAGTCACTCCATCAAACACTCCCTGGAAGACGACACAATGACAGGCTGGTAATAATTGGAGCTAAATCAATCATTCCATATCTGAGTGTTCTAAACAAATATGCTGGAAATATATTCAGTGTTCATCTTATCATCGCTACATTTTTACACATGTATAGCCCCTATGATATGCATGACTCAGGTTAGAATACACAGCTGCAGTGTGGATTCTAAATAAGAAAAAAAGATATGAAGTTGGAAAGGATTCAGAGGATAGCTACAAAGATGGTACTTGACCAGAAAGACCTTATATATGAAGAAAGTTTTAAAGAAATGTGATTACCAAGTTTTCAAGATATAAGAGAAACAAGAGATTTAAAAACAATGCACAAAATAGTTAATCCCATTGAGAAAATCGACAACCAAGGCCTGGTGCTGCTGAAAGAAGATGAAATTAGATGGAGAAGAGAACAATCAAAGAAGACAGGGAAGAGTCAGTGTTTACAAGACATCAAGAAGAATAGTTTTCAACATAGAACTGTGGATATTTGGAATGGCTTATGTGGAGATGTCATTACAGCAAAGAATGTACACATATTTTAAGAAAAGTTGGATGAATATAGATAAGGAGACAGGACATTATAAGCTGAGCTTGAAACTTGCAATTTACAACTAGATTAAACACACACACACACACACACATACACACACACACATACACACACACACACACACACATACACACATACACACACACACACACGAAGGAATAATAGATATCATATGATTCAAAATAAAGACTAATCAGTAGTGTGCTATCATTTCATTCCAATGCAATCCTGACAGGTGAGGCCTTTTAGAGTCCCTGTTGATTGGTGTGGTGACAAGAATCTTAATAACCTGCATGAAGGGAACTATGTATGTAAAACTCACTATCACTTACAGTAACAATGCCTTTTCCTCCCCTGGCTAAAGTCTCTATGCCATCGGCAGGTTTGCGGTGCATGGCTTCTCTGCGTCTCTTCTGGTATTCATCATCTAATGTTAAAGCCGCAACTCCTTTCCCTGAAGATCAACAGTAAGGCAAAACTTGTAATACACCGCAACAAGAACCAAATATATTCCGAGTTTAAGTATTATACAAAAATTTAAGATAATGGTTAAGGAGATGAAGGTAAATGATTTTCTGATACAGTCAATAAGTGTCAAATTAACCTTTTACACTTAATCAATCAGTTTTTGATGTTTTGTGTAATTTGGGCTTATTGGGAAATTGATAACAGTTAGGCAAAAAGCATGACATGTTAACTTGCCAATTGTTCCCGTGATGCGAGACACAGCCCCAGCTGCCCCGCCAACAGTCTTGCCCATAAAGCTGGTCACGCCATACATCATGCCTTCAGCAAACTCTCCTGGACCTTCAATTGCTCCCTGAAAGGAGGTTAAGATGTTTGTATAATTTGCTGGGTCAATGCCCCCTTATTTGTTTCCTTAATGTATTGTTATGAGTAACTTTTCTCTTACAAATAATCAAATAAGAAAGAGTTATAAATTATCAGGGGACAATTTCAATGCTGTTTCACTGGATGGTGTTAATTTCCTCATGTGGCTTAATTTCAGTAAATGTAATGAAATTCCTGGAAAAATGTAATCTAAGCACCCATAGCCAGAACAGAAAAAAAGCCGTATTTGTACTATATCTATATAGCTGGGCACAATAACAAAAAAAATATCACGATAACAGAAAAATTAATGATAACCTTATTGACAATAATTAACAATTGTAAACCATGACTGGCAATACATTTATAATCCCATAACTAATAATCAAAAGATCAATAAATTGATATATCAAATAAAAATAACAAAAGCCAAAGCTTTATTATAATGATAATTCATCCCAGTAACAAACACTTATGTTTGAATTGGAATTTTCCCCAGTTATTAACTAATTCTAATTTTTTGTTTGTTTTCTTGGAAAGAAAATTTATAAAGGCAGAGAGAGAAATAGAATAATGTGTGATAAAAAATAAATCATAGCAATAACACTCACTGTATGGCTATTCAAAACTTTACCAATGGCAAATTAGATACTCAACATTTCTGAAACTTCATTATGTTTTAACCTGGTAATTTATTATCACACCACCATGCTATTAATGTTCAATACATTATCTGAAGTAGATAAGCTAGTTGCTGTCACCCTTTATGTTGAACACCAAATAGATGGCTTATGGTTCTCTGTGGTGTGTCTAAAAGTAATTGCTAAAATTCAAATTCATGATGAAAGGGAGATATTTTAAAAGAAAACAAGTATTTGTTTAAGTAAATGGGGATCTGATTTAGATAAGCAATAATTACAAATATAATGATATAAAATGACGAGATTCTGTCTAATAACTGTGTACAGCTGCTGTCATATGATAATAACTTTCTGCTGAGTAAATTTAATACCAGGAATTCCTGAAAACCAATAAATGAACTACAAGCCTTACCTGGAAGGGCTCATAGAAGAGATCCTCAACACCCTTGGTCAGTCCCACCACAAGGCCAAATGGATTACCAATAACATCCAGACCAAGAACCAGCACATACAGCTGCTTCACCACCTGGCCCTGGTAGTGGGCCACCATCTCTTGTACCAACTGATTCCAGCTCATCCATTGGTTCTGACGCTCCATATAGGCAAGCCTTTGGTAAAGACATAATGCTTCATGAATCTATAAGTAAACCATCTTTGTACATTTAATAATCACCTTTAACTTTTTACTGCTATATGATGTATACAATATTATAACTTATACCTGAAGACAACATCTTGGACTTCTGTTAGGGTGACTCCCACACTCTGTAGGAAGAGGTGGATCACTTGGCTGCCCACAGGTGCTGCTGATCCTGCGTCTGCTGCTGACAGGGAGAAGCTCAGATGCATCTGGAAGGATTGCATCAAGCTGGGTGGTTATGGTCTCTTTATCTCATGGAAACTAAGAATAACATGTAGAGTTTTGTTGACAAAATTATTTGTTAAAGGCTGATATTTTTATAGGGGAAAAAACTGTAGATTTGAGTTTCTGAATTATTGTTGAAAAACCTCTATTTTGAGCCGAGAATTCCATTGTGGATTTAGCCGTAACAGTATTGAGTGGACAATGTCCAAGCAGGGTAGACTATGCCCAAACTGACTTGCTGACATCTAATACCCTAATATTAGGCCCAGCACACAGGAATTCACACACTCCAAAGAAGAAAATGAGCAATTAAATAGAATAGCTCAGATACCTCTCCACAATGGACTCACTCTCAAAGCTCAAAATGCAAACCTCTAAAAATCATCATAATTATAATATTTTTAATCAAGAAAACTCCAATGAGAATAAAGACTTGTTTATACACCCATATCATTGATAAGATGCAAGAAAACTGTCTTTTCTTTATTTCTCAGTCACTTTACTACACTGAAAAGAGTTCTAAATATTTGAAGTTCTAATGAAAGTTCTCTTCTTTACTGTGTGCAAAAATGAGCTTGCTCTTTGGGTACATATGAAAATGTTGAGGAATAATTGTAATAGCATATTTCTATCATGTTATATAAGATGAAACATTAAAATGAACCTTGATTGGGGAGAGGTGCAGAGTGTCAAAGTAGTCTTTCCTTCCTTCACTGGCATGGCTCTTCACCATTGATGTCAAAGTTCCATGCACTATCTTTTCATCTTTTTCATATTTTTCAACCTGAAATAAAGAGGAATGCTTGGAAAATAAAAAAACAATAACATTATCACCACCATCACTTTCTGACTGAAAGAATTCTAAAGAAAGAAGAAAACAGCATTGGAAAGTAAATGCTGCCTCACTGCATACCATATTCTGCTTCTGGAACTCTATCCTTCAATGTCTCATGTGATCAATATAAATGAAATATTTTCAAAATCTCAATTTATGATTCTGAGTTTTGCATAACTTCTAAATCAGGCATCAAACAATCAATGTAGCATGAGGCATTTACAGTTAATTGTAGTCTCTCATAAAAACCAGTAGGTACTAAATTAGAATACTGATTAAATGGAAAAGGCATTAACTTACAGAATAGAGATCTGTAGACACTTCTCTGCTTGGGAGAAGGACTTCCATGACAGCATATACAAATGGTAGCTCCACCTTAACATGGAACTCTTGAATGAGGAATGCCAAGTACCTGAACTGTGTTAGCATTGGTGAAATCATCTTCTGTGCAACACTGACTTCACAGAATGGTTTGGCAACTGGAAAATATAAAAGATAAGATATTTAATCACAAACTTAGGAAGGATTATAGTTGTATAATTTACAGAATTGTTTCATTCTTCATCTGCTAAAGTTTTCTCTGATGGTAATATTAGTTTAAGAGACCTTGAGGACCCTTACCTAAATCTGCTGTTACAAATGCAAGGACAAGGAACTTGGAATAAATGCATTTCCTAATAGAAAAAAAAAAACATGTTCATCAAAAGTGAACAACTCAAAAATGGAGTGCTATCCCTCATTCTAGAGCAGCCAGCACACAGTGCTTCAAAACTCATGCTCTCAAGACAGCCTTGCAAGTTATGCAGTACATGTGATATTGATGTTCAGTACTGACCTGTGTCAGCGAGCACACTGCGTGGGGTAGGCACTCGTGCCAGGACAACAGGGAACATCACGTCACACGTCTGGTTGTCCACTTGTACGTTGTTCACCTTGAGATGGATCCGCCGCTGGTGGGTCGACTGACTGAACTAAGAGAAAATGACACAGTAAAAATCTAAGCAACCATATCTAAATTTATACTTACTAATCAACAGAAGTCAGAAAGCTTGTACTAGAACTTATTGCACACTGAAGACCCATATCCTCAATACTCTGTGACTTTTTAGTTTTAGGATGCATAAGTATGTTGTTGGTAGTCTCCCAGAATACAGAGTGGCTGTGATAGTGTAAATATTTGGGGAAGATTTCCTGGCTGTGGTGTGTATACAGCAACCACTGCCCTGAGATTAAGACCACTCAAAATATTTACCTGTAACCAGACACCAGGCTGGAAGGTTCGACGAATTTTCCTTTTGAATGGCTTTGACACCATCATCTTGGCAAAGTCCACCTGTAACCAAACATTTCTTTAATACTTATTAAAAACACACACACACACACACACACAGACAAACACACCTATCTATAAGATGAAAACAAGAAATAATAAAAAGAATGAAATTCTCAGTTCCCTTCCTCATCCATTCTAGCTTCCTATCATGATGGGGCAGAACATGATGGCTTTATTTTTTTTACCTTTAGATGATGTGTGCATGGCCAGGCTGTGTTCCCTTCACCATGAATCTTCATTTTCCTTGATTTATTGCATTCTCTTTCTATTACTACTTGCTCACAACACAATGTTGCATCACACTCTTGCTATTATTTTCTCTGGCAGGTGCTGTGTCTTTTTTTATTCTAGACTTTATATATATTTCATTTTCAGGAATCATACAGATGATGGTGACAATAATGATGAATAATTACAAGAAGCTTGAATATGAAGCAAACTTACCTCCAGATTGCGAGTGCACACAAAGTGGCTACAAACAGTTGAAGCATCTGGCAAAGCTTTTACTTGAGCTTGGTATAGCTGATAACACTTTTCTAGCAGCTCTGTTTGTGACTGAGTGAAAGGCCTGTGTTTCCTGCCTTTCTCCTTACAGTGTTCCCACACCACTCCAGAGCTGGCAGAAGAGTTGAGTGTAGTTAACATATGAATCAATGGCAAACTAACCATTTAGATAACTTACAAAATGGATAGCTGTAGTTGATCTGGTTGATCTGAGTATCCACTTTGGAAACACTGAAATACAGTCGGTGTTCCTCCAAAACAACAAAATTTTCAGTTGGTGTCAGTGTCCATGCATCAAACTACTTTGACCTAATTTCATAGGAGAGCAAAACAATAATAATATCTGACCTGGCTAATCAAAACAGATGATGGCCTTGGGCATGCTTTAACATTACCAGTTCTAATATAAATTTGATAGCTTAGTGTTCCTAGGTTAACTTCTGCAAATTACTGTTACATATCTTTCTATATCACCCACCAATGCCCCTTAAACTGCATGTTACTGGTGACAAAAGAATGTTTGCTATTGCCATGTACTGATGACTAAAAACACCTTAGAAAAATTAGAATTACTGAAGTTTAAGAGAGCATTAAGTAAAAGTAGGTCAATAGGTTTTGATATGGTGGCAATGCTTTTTATTGCAGAGCATGATGTAAGAAGTAGGATACGAAAGAAGATTGCTCAGCATAAATAGAATGTAATTCTCACCTACCAAAAAATGAACTGAAAGAAATTTTCGTCATGGTCAGATTTCTAAATTTCTAAAGTTCTCTCTCTAGTAATATCAAATGGTCTTGAATGTTTTTACTTCTCAGCACAAGGCAATTACAGATGCTATTTCATGAACAGTAATAAGCAGTTTACTAGCCATTAGGGGGTGATATGGTAAGATATGCTACAGTACCTTACACAAGTCAATTCATGAAAACATGCATAAAAAAATATTTTACCACTCAACTATCAAATTCATTTTATAACCATTAACATGTGAGTGTGCCCAGGGATTTTTTTTTTAACTGCCAAGTGCAATATTATTATAGCTCTACACTCCCATGCAATCAAATACAGATGCTGACAGACATGAACTGAAAAATTAGTCATCTCTTTTTGGCATCGTTGTAGATACTATTGTGTATTTATCACAACAACAGTATCAAAATGGCAAAAAATATTTAAATGACTACACAATGAGATTAATCTAAGCACATCATCGAGTAAAGAGAAAACAGGTACAGATTAATTTTCAAATATATTGTGTCACCTGTAAGAAGTACAGAGAAACTTTAATAAAATGTTATTGCTATCAACATTTCCCTTTATCTTAACAATACAAATTCATTGGACTATTTTCAAGGCAGTTGAATAAAGCACTTACAACTTATAATGAAAAAATCTTGACATGGAATCTGTACAATCATACCTGGCAAGGCTGATATAAGCAACCTCCTTCCTGTTAATATCATCCACTAGTGAAAGTCCAATGCTGTTGAGTGAAAGCGTTATTTCTTGTTGGAATCGTTCCAGCATAGGAGCATTCAGAGCAGCAGAGGTGATATTAATATCATCAATAAACAGTACACATCTCTGCTGATTCTGGAGGAACACAGCCCAGAATACAGATCCATCAGCTGTCCCACCCTGGTCATCCTAGAGGCAAAATGGGACAATTATTCTAGTTATTGTTTATGTATGCAATTGTGTATACAAATCAAAAGTAATTATATATTTTTTTCAATTTACATTGGTTTTATTGTTTGTGACCTCTTCAAGAACCCATCTCTTGCGTAAACTGAGAGGTACCTGTAATCACAAACAGACTAAAAACATTCCACTGATGCATTGTATAGTAATGCTCACCTTCTCCAAGGTTAAGGTGACCTGCTTGTTGTCGCCAAGGGAGCCACACACTGCCAGGCTGCCTCCAGGCTCCTTCCACGTGAAATGCACCACACTCATGGGATCCAGCATACTGAATAATACAAGAAAAAATTTATCTTCCCCCACAGAAAGTTGAGTAGAGTAAGCTCCAGAAAGTAAGAAAATATTTCTATCTTTTAGAAATAATTCAGGGCAAAGCAAAGCTGAAAGAAATAAAGAAATCAGCCCAACAGTATCAAAGACTACTTGTTCTGATCTGCAGGTGAAATGGAATTCAAAAGTGAAACTAAAAACCATCATGTAACTCAGGAATATCAAATTATGGCTATTCAGCTTTTGCGAGAGAGAGAGAGAGAGAGAGAGAGAGAGAGAGAGAGAGAGAGAGAGAGAGAGAGAGAGAGAGAGAGAGAGAGAGAGAGAATAAGTAAATAGAATA
The DNA here is from genome assembly GCA_020233015.1 of Callinectes sapidus. Lineage (NCBI taxonomy): Eukaryota > Metazoa > Arthropoda > Malacostraca > Decapoda > Portunidae > Callinectes > Callinectes sapidus. The sequence goes on along the minus strand of CM035189.1, from coordinate 1,955,362 downwards.
TCTAAGTAAGAAACAATACAAGTAAATTGAATATCCAAGAGAGAAAGAATATAAGTATTTTAAATACCCAATCATATTACATTGTTGTAGACAAAGAATTGCTAATCCATCCAAGTACAAAAACATTCTGAAAAGAATTTGCAAGATGCAATACACTCATTTCATGAGCATCAATTGAGCAACTACTAATGAACATAAAGTTCTGGATCTTGATATCCATAAAATGTATACTAACTTGTCTAAGAAATCTGACAGCAATCATACATATACATGAAAATATATTAAATCTGTAAGAACATGGTTTGCAATTTACATGAGATAACAAATCATTCAATCCTTGTGTCTATTATACCCTCCTGTGCCAGATAAATTAAAACACAAATCACAAATATTAGTATGCTTAGTCTCTTTTAGCAGACATCAGTCACCAGAATTGTGAATCAAAACACAATCAATGAGAAATTACTTACATGACAGTTTCATCATGTCCCTGCTGCCACAGAGCAATGGTGGTGTCCCTTAAGTGATTGATGAAGAGCGCCGGAGCTGCCCCCTCGTAGTACTGATCAAACTGCACTACCACTCCACTCTCCTTCATGTTCACTTCTCCTAGTATACCACCATACTGGAAAGCAAGTCATGCCTTATCAAAACTATCAACAAAAGATTTTAACTTCACTCTCCTTCATGTTCATTTCTTCTATATCACCTTACTGAAAACCAAGTTACATCATATCAAAACTACCAGAGTGCTGATAACATGTATCTATATTTTCTTGTATAAGGGCTTCTAACAAAGGGTAATATACATTAATAAATCAAAGAAGGCCCACTCAGGTGTCAGTCCCCAAAGAAAAAGAGCCATAAGAATGATCTAATACTACTAAGTTGTTTGATATGATAAATTTCACTACAATTTAAAATCATAGCCATAACTACTACTTATTATCATGTACATATTAATGGGTGTCCTAAGACTATCCTATAAGTAATGTGCATGTACATAAAGTATCATCATTGAAATAAATACTATGGTCAAGAGGCTCTCAGAAGCAGATTTTAAGCTCCATTGATATCTACTGCAAATTATGATGGTTACCAAACACACAGCAATACTATACATACAGTGAGGCTGCCTGTAGCATAGTGAATTGCTTCTGGACAAACACCAAGATAAGTCTAAAACTTTCAATACAAATACTATTACTATACTAGGTGGAATGGTAGTAATATCAGATTCAGCTACCATCTTTTGATTTTTACGTAGTTTTGCATTGGAACCTAACAGTTTTACTCTATTACATATATATATATATATATATATATATATATATATATATATATATATATATATATATATATATATATATATATATATATATATATTGTTTTATGTCGAGTTTCTGCAGTCTTTCAGAGCTAGGATGGTACCTCCTAAAGCAAGACTGGTTTTGGCATTTGGAAACTATTCTTAATGGATGCCCTTCTTACCCTCAGACCATGGTCAGAATTTTAACCTGTGCATCTGAGAACCCATCAGTTCCTCAACACCACAATAGGCTCAGCAATAAAAAATTGGGTTTTTCATACAGTATAGCCTTTGAGAAGTTTATGATTATAGCCAAATCAACAAGATAACCTAATAAACTAATATAAATAGTTTCTGACGAATATTCCACTGTGTTTTGTTCCAAGTAATCAGTTTCTAACACTGATAACACGTGTAAAATATGTGCACACTTGGTGAAGGCAAAGTGTTGGGTCTGTTTACCATGTTGGGTAGAGCAAGGACTGTAGAGAGTGGGCGGTCATAGGGGAAGGCAGCGGTGGTTTCTGGTGTGCCTCTCACCCGCACATACACCTGCCTGTTGGACCCCATTGGCCACCACCCAATGCATTCACCTGAAAGATATGCAACAGATGACCTCATAAAAGAGAAATTTGACAACTATACAACAAATAGAGGAAATGTTATTACTTAAAAGTTAATAATAATTTGGCAAAACTTAAGCAAGTACAAGAAAGACAATACTGCTGAGGAAAACAATAATTCACATATCATAGTTTTCTTTTCATGAGGAATGCAGCCATTATCTTTGTTAACTTCTATGTGCTCATTACAGATTTTAAATACAATACTAAAATTTCATTGCACAAACATATGTTTAGGAAAAAAGTGTGCAATGAAGAAAAGTAAAGTTTGGTTATCTTGAGACTTAGCCTATCTAAGTACAGCGGAGACACAATATTCAAGCTTAATTCGTTCTAAATCAAAAGAGTTTGATTACCAATACCCATAAATCAACTAATTTGTTTTAAGCTTAGCAACACCTATGTTTACAATGTTTTCAATGTAATTATTTTTATAACATCAACAATTTCTCCATTTTTTCCACTGGCTCAAGTTGCCTTTGTGTACAAGCAGGTGTGCAGACATTTAAGTACCAGATATTTTTTGAGTACTAAGTTGAACTTCTGCATTTGAGTATTGAAAAGTTCAACTTCCTGGATGTTTGAGTATTGAGTCTTCACTGTAATTTGGTACCTTTTTACAATTAGAAAAGGATATTGAAATACACACACACAAACACACCAGTATGATACATCTGAGGTTGGAATATGCAGCAGTGGTGTGGTCACCAAACATGAAAAAGGATATAAGAAAATTAGAAAGGATCCAAAGAATAGCCACAAAAATGGTACCAGAACTAAGAGATCTAACGTATGACGATAGGTTAAAAGAAATGGGACTGCCAACTCTGCAAGATAGAAGGGAGAGAGGGAATCTGATAACTCTATACAAGATGGAAAGATATAGACAGACAGATGGACCATACAAGTTTACCTCTATACAACTAAAAAAATGCTCATGCATACAAACGGGCACACACATTTGTAATAAGACATTAAGCATACCAGCAAGGATGGTAAACCATTCTGCTTGAGGAATATCCACTTCAGAAACCTCAATATCATAGGAAGCCTTGTTGAGGATGGAGTAGAAGGGTGAGAACACCACTATCTTGGTGAGACCAGAGTTGCTCAGCTGAATGTCAACACCAACCTATGAATTGACAATAAGGTTGAGCCACAAATATTGTATCTGTCTCATGATTTCTTTTCCATCTATCATAGATAAAAATAAGTTACTTCATCACTATTTTATAATCCTTGGTTTAACTGCTCAACTGTTTCTTTTCTCATATACGTACCTGGTAGTTCCTGTCGGACGCCTTACACAGCACTGAACCGGAGCTCCCAACAACATCTAGGGAGAACTTGTCAGACCAGTCACTGTCCTCCACCTTAACTGTTGCCTTTTTCTTTCCAAAAAATGCCTTTGACTTGAATGAGAATAGAATGGCCTCATTGTTGACTTCTTCATGCACCACAATGTTGTTCCGAGTGTCACCCTGAATAGAGAATGTGGGTTACTTCCACTCTGGACTGGACAGGCACTGAAACACTAACACATCTGCCAAATGTTACCAGCCACAGAACTTAATATTCCTGTACAAGGAGACTTATAATAATAAAAAAATGAAAGAAAAGGATGGCTGCACAATGGGTGTAATGCAGACACAAACAATGGGTGTGTATGGCATTTCTGGTGGTTGAACTTGAACAAGAATCAAACCACTGATGCTGTGATTTTAACAAACTTGAACAGGTTTCCTGAAAATTTGGTTCCATGGGAAAAAATGTATTATACATAGCACACACTAATTAGTGTTGAAACAACAATAACAAATGTACCAGTGTACAATTCTAGTAATTTGGTATTCTAAATTCTGCTCAAGAGAGACAAAGGAAGAATGCCTTAGTAAGTGCATATGTAGCAAAACTTGTGAAATACATAACTTGTACAATATTACCTAAAACCTGTAAAGAATAGGTACTATTTTCCTACATAATTTCCTTATTTTATTTTATTTACCCAACTACATTGCTCAAATTTTGATGCATGAAAAGTGGAGTAACATATCCTATATATGTCCTTAACATTTAAAAAGAGCAAATACTAAATACTTGTACATACATGCTAACATGCTTACATAGATAATCCAATTTCCCTGATATATGATCAACTATGCTAATTAAGCTTCATGTCTAATAAGAATGGAAGAGCAGAATCAGAAGCTGCAACTCAGACTAATGTCTGAGGCTCTAAAGTAACTAGTCACATAATTCTGCAATTCACAATACACACATCATAGTGCTGCCAATCAAATAAAACACATAATGCAGTGCTCATTAAATTCCTGAAACCAAGACAGTAACCAAACAAAACAAGCCAAGCTCACATTAACAAAACAAAACGGTGCTGGAAATTGTTACACAGTGCAGAATTCAATGAATACTTTTTAATTAAACCACCTCTTTCAAACTGTCTAAAATAATTAGTATAGTGGTTTACTCGTAATAAAAAGCATTATTAACCATCCACTGTTAAACACAACAAAACTTATTCATATGTAATTCAAGATGGGGAAGCTTCTGCATACATGAGTAATGCTGCTGTGTGGAATGAGGCTTTATCAAATTCTGGTTAGTCACGGATGACCTTTGTTCACTTTTTTATGTAAGAGAGGGAAGCTGGCCAAGGGCAACAAAAATCAATGTAAATAAAAAGCCCACTAATTTGCCAGTCCCATAAAAGTTCAAAAGAATTAGCCAAAAGACAGGGACAAATGTCTTGAATCCTTCCTCTTAAATAAAGTTGTCTCATTCCTGCATCTCTCTCAATAAAACGACTCTCGAATCTGTGATGCCACTCTTTGTGACAAACTTTCCTTACCTGAACATATGTGTTTTTGTAAAATCTCTTTATTCTATGCTAACATCGTAGTGCCATCTGCCAGCAGAGAGTATTCAATCTTTATTTTGTATTATTGATGCACAGTCTCACTCATTCTATGTTCTGCTATGAACATTTGGTTGATCTGGAAATAGTTAATTCCCAAGTTTCCTTCCCCTATGGATAGGTGCAGTTTGTTTTCAAGACTGAAGAATCTTGCATTGGAAAAGAAGGATAAAGGTTTTCTTATCCTATCTCTTCCTACTTGTGTCAGAATACAGGATAATGTTGATGGTGATGTTGATATTGATGATGATGATGATGATAATGATGATTTAAAAAGATGCAATAAACAATGATGAAACCAATTCCCATCACTGCATAAAATTTTTTTAGGTATTTGGTTTTTAAGGTTTAGATTTGGTTCAAAGTAATAACACGTGCATGAAGACTTTTGGGTTTAAGTAATCATAATCTGAGCATTGTCTCACACTCAGTATTGTGTGATGGAGGACATGTTAGTTGGAAAGCCACAGCGTCACTCACCAGCCCACCAGTGCTGGGTGACAGAGAGGCTACAGAAAGTGTTGATGCCCAGCGCTGCAAAAAGATGTATTTAAAAAAACAACCACAAAAAATTAAATCCTCCTTATGTACATAGGTTACACTCTCTGCAGATGACAATGAGCCCAAGACTAAGGCAAACCCGTCCCATACAGTTAATGGCAAATTTTTCATTGTACGTCTGGAAATTGGGCAGACAGATAAGTGCTGCCAATCCTGTCTCTGCTTACACACCCAAGAGCCGCTGCTGCTTGGTAATGTGCCCTAAAATGGTATTGATGGTTTTCAATGGTCAACCAATAACCTAGACCTAAATTCCACTGCAAACAACAGGAATAATAATGAAATATAAGTCTTTAATTTAAAACTAAGTAGACCAAGAAAATGGTCCTTGCATACTTCCTCAACTCTATCAACAACTTGTCAGGATATTCCCACATAGTCACGTGGGCTAAAGAACACACACACACACACACACACACACACACTCACAAACACACACACACACATTCTACATCAGTTTAAGAAGAGAGAGAAAAAAAAAAAAAAGGATGTGCATTACAACTCATAATTTTCTCTCCAATTAGACTACTTATTGTAATTTAATTACTCATTTTAACTTTTCTTACATCTTTACTTTTCTGTAACTTTTGGAGGTAAAGTTATTGATTCTATTTCCTTCCTATTTAATGTTCTGTCTATAAATGTGGCCAAGTAATGTTATTGCTAACACATTCTCTCTCTCTCTCTCTCTCACACACACTAATTGATTTTGCCTAATTCTGTCATGCATTATAGTACAAAGTTAGTGGAGTCAGTGTTAAAATGCATTCACAACTATCCACAAGACAAGAAACACATAAATCACCACTAACCAGAAGTATAACTGTTGCTTTACAAACTTATAGTCAAGAGCTTGTTGAGTGAAGCCACTAACTTCTTGGGCTGAACCATGTCAAAAGGTATGTTCTGAGACACAGACAATTCAAAATAAGAGAGAAATCCATTAAATGAAAGGTTTATGTTTTGGTTCTTCTGAGAATAAGAAACCCTTAACACTTTTTCTGTGATTTGGTTCATCTTCCTTATTAATAAACCACCCCTGAGAGATCTTTCACCTTAACTCAATGCCATCTCAAACCATTCTATTAACTAAAGACTGTTCAATATACTCTTTTTAATTATCTTTTTTATTTTTCTTGTTGATTTTTGTTAAGATTCCGTTGTTTTAGGAGTGTGTTGTGGTGTACATCACAGTGAAAGAATTCAATTCAAAACTTAACTATTCATTGCATACCATTAGATAGCTTTATAGAATTTTTTTTCCATTACTTAAAAATTTATTAAATCTTTTAAATCCTTCCCTACTAAGTGCAAGTGTAGGCCCAGTAATATGAGGGGCAGGTCATCCTCACTCATCGCAGTGTGTAGTTGTCATTTAATACCCTTCGTATCTTTTTCAAAAATTAATTTTCTGTTTCTGTTACCTATTAATTTCCTAGGTGATTTTGAGGGAAGTTTACATGCTATCATGTGTAGCAGGGTGTCAAATAATTTTGTTTACAAAATTATTTTCCTGGGGATATTTGAAAACAAAACAGGCTCATTCATGCAGTCACGAAATGTGCCAACCATCTCATGATAAAAAAAAAGTTTGAAGGCACCAAAGAAAGGAACAAGTAATAAGACTAGGAGCAAGATTCAGTCCAGAAAAGTGAAATAAATTATGGTGGTAAATCAGGATGTTTGTTGGGAAACACATCTGATGACAACCTCCAACTTTCCTTGACCTCCTCCATCTTAGCTTCAGGGCTATTAGCCTTATCAACACTACAAAAATCATTATCATGACCATCACCATCCATTCATATCTGGGATACAATCATCCATGCTACTGTCAGAGAAATAATCCATAATGTAAGGGTAACAGAAAAATGCATATCAGTGCCACCAGAATGATGAGTTGCCATATGAGTGGTGCTGAAACTATTCATTGTTTCATGATTCACTAACAAGTGTAGTGGGTTGAATCAGAAATATGAGCAATCAAGGGATACAAAAGTCACCTGACTCTGCCTGAATCTCTGTACATAAAATATACATGAGTAACACAGCTGGTATGCCATTGAATGGTTATACAGGCAAGTGATGTATGTCATTGTAGTGGAGGGGTTAAGATAGTGAAGACTTTTTAAAATACAGTATAATAATCATAGTTTCATATTCCCTATTAAACTATTCATATATATATTCTGTACATGGAAAGCTATCATGAAGAGCAGGATGGACATCATATGAATAGACAAAACTGCAAGCCAATAGCAACAAAATGCTAGACTGGGAATCTGGATCCAACCATTATTGCACAAAAGTAGAATGTACAACTGATCTTCAATCCTAAGCTTCATTAGGTGTGCATTTGTCTCACTGTGTAAAGGACAACTGTTCATACAGTGTTTTATAGATTTGGTAGTAAGTGGGGTTTTTAATTCCAGAGAAACTGACCAGGAGGTAGCTAAAAAAGACGATAAATAGGAGTGAATGGGACTGAAGACTTATAAGAGCACTAAGGTTACATGATACTTTTCTGTAAGGCTGTATTTGGAAGAAAGTTTTCCTTTCTTTGAAATAAACTGATCAATTTCTTGGGTTTCTCATTCAAACCTACAACTGACAGCACAATGCTCAGACACAGATTTCTCTCTTTAGAAATGCTTGGACAACTATTGTTCCCTATTAGTTAAGCTAATTTACATTAATGTGGAATAAGAATATTGCATGAAACCCAGAGCACTGATTGTTTGAAACTGCATTAAGGCAAATAAAATGTTTAGTCAGCAGCAAAAATGAAGCACAAATGTTACTGATTCATCTGAGAACATTGCATAGCCTGAGTGGATTTGGAGCAACCTTAATTATGCCTGCCACAACAGGAGTGATCATGGAGTGATTAGATTCAGACAAAATGATAATAAGAAAAGTTTTAAATGTGCAAGTTGCGAGAAAAAAGACCATTGTTTAAAAAAGCTGTCACATAATAACATGACTTTCAAACAACAAATAGCACATAATGTAGTTGCTCACTTTATGAAGTTACACTTCATAAAATTTCTAGGTTTGAATTTCTGAATTATTGTTCAAAAACCTCATTTCGAGCTGAGAATTCCATTGCAGGTTAGCTGTAACAGTATTGGGTGGACAATGTCTAAGCAGGGTAGACTACACCCCAAACTGACTCACTGACACCTAATAGCAAGTGTTAGGCCCAATGCACAGGAGCACACACTGTATAGAGAAAATATATAATAAAATAGACCCCATTTTCTATAACTACCTCTCACCCGCCTCCCATTCTCTACTCCCCCTTCCCCCCAAAGAGCCGTCTTGTTGACTGGGAGATATGGTAACCATCAGTCTTTCAAAGTGAGAAGAAAACTGGAGTAAAAAATAAAAAGGATGGGGGTGAAGCAAAGGAGAGAGATATCACCATCTGCAATGGAATTCTCAGTTCAAAATAGAGGTTTCCAAATGATAATCTGGAAACTCAAACCTGGAATTTTGAGCTTTGAGAGCGGGTCCATTGTGAGTTTAGCAGCTTCTAATTGGGAAAGGAACAGACTCTAAAAATATTGATGACTATAGCCTTGTTTGCTAACTGTACTCAGAACACTGAGAAAATACTGAGAAACACTGAACATAGGGTCACCAGTAAATGCAAACACAAGTATCAGCACAATGGCCCAAAGTTTATTTAATATCCAATGCTCATCAGCTAACAAAGCTAAAGAAAGATTGATGGTTATTGTATCTCCCAACCAGCAAGATGACTCTGAGGGGGAAGGGTGAGTAGAGAATAGGTGGCAGGGGAGTGGTAGTTATAGAAAACAGGGTCCGTTAGAGTAATATTTGAGTTACTCTGTTTTATTGTATGTTTTTCTATGGAGTGTGTGTGTTCCTGTGTGTTGGGTCTAGTACTATATTTGGGGCATAGACTTCCCTGGTTATACATTGCGCACCCAATGCTGTTACAGCTAAATCCACAATGGACTCACTCTCAAAGCTCAAAATGCCTATTTTATGAGCTACAATTGAAATTTTCATGCTTTTCATAATTGAGATAGACCAATTTTGTACAACAGGTGAACATAAGTGGAACAAAACTGGGATCATTTTTGACCGACACGTGTGGAATCTACTTTACTTATATAATAACTTTGGTATTAAGATGATTTCTGTGAACATATTTGTGGTTCAAGAAAGAATAAATTTGACTTATAGATCAACTTGTTTTATCTTCCTTACCCAGGACTCATAATAAAACTAACCCAAAACTATCTTAGATATCCAATATTGAACAATAAGCAACATAAAAAATGTTCTAAAAAAGGCATGCAATCTTTGCTAGGTAACAGAGAATTCTAAATAAAAGTAACATGTATACAGTGAACCAGGTACCTTGACGGGACTACTCTGGGAGTCTGTAGACGATGTTGAGGATGATCTCTCAACTTTACGAGATTTCTGCCATTCACAGCAAAGAAGGTGTTATTTTAAGAAATAGCTTAAAACATGACACTTTCATATAAATTTCTTAAAAGAAAGGAGTTATAGATAAACTGAAGGTTTTGAAATTATCTGAAAGAGAATTTATAACAAGAAATATTCTAGACTTTGCCTAAATAATTATGAACACATTCTATCTAGTAATAATTCCTGGGAATAAGTCAACTTGAAAAGGAAGTGATGAAAATGAATCGTTCATAATCAACAGATCTTTTCACATAAGTCATATTTGTTAAGTTGTGCAAAAACACTACAAGTTTAGCACTAACTGTTTTTTGTCAGGCCACCAGGCAAGCTCCTGATTTTCTCTCAAGTACTACAAAGTATTCTAACAAAACAATGCTAATTTTATGAAAAGTCTAAGTTTATTTTCTTGGATTTTTCTTGTGTTAAATCAATATTCTGCAAGACTAAATTATCAAAACTCAATAATTCTAGTTTTGAGAAGAGGAAGCAGTGTCAACTCACCCTGTATGTAAGCATGAGTCCAGTCTTGTTTATCATCCAAAAGGGACAATATAGACTAAGAGACAGCATTTGTTTGTTCTTGACTGCCAGCATTCCCAGATCCAGGTCCAGGGGGCCACCCATTATGTCGCCCCGAGACTTGAATGTCCACACGCTGAGTTCAGGGGGGTTGATCTCCAAGGGCTTACCACATATCCAGTCCCGAGATAAGTAATCCATCAGCTGTATAGTGAAAAAAGAGGATAAGCATTTGATACTCATGTCTCTTTCTTTGTATTTAGCTACCTAGTTATATTTACCTAGTTGTAATATACTGGAGGAGAACTATACTTATTTGCTCATGCTGTTTTATCTTTGTATATAATGGGATCTAACATGGCATCATCTCTGCACTCACTACTTCCTCAAACACTCCACTCCATACATCTATTTCTCTATGGGGATATTATGTTCATCTTTATATTCCTTCTGCAACTATCATTTTTTATCTTCCTTCCATGTCCTCTTGTATCTCTCATGTCACATTTTATTAGGTATTCTCTATTAAGCACAACCATATTCTTCATAATTCTAGAAATTATTATCAAGTCTCCTCTTTCCCTTCTTGTTTCAGCATTACCAACAGAGTTCTGACAACCCATCTTCATATAACATATGGCTCTCTCATTCCACAAACAATACAGAAAGCAAGGATAAAAATCAACATGAGGAAACCAATGTCATGATGAAAATTTCCTTACCACAAGTTCTAAATACATGCTGCCTAACTGAGCTTTTGTCAGATTAAGTGAGGCCCCAGGCATGATGACTCTGGTGGTCATGGTGCCAGGTGGCTCCAGGGAGATAGGCACCGGCAGCAGGTTGTGCAGCACCAGGCAGGGGTGGAGGTGCACCTTGTACAGTGTGCTCTTCATGGTGCGGCGGGAGGTGTTCTCCCACAGGATTTGCTCCACTTCACCTGATGCCTGCACAACATTCATACAGTGTTAACTACTCAGTATTAGTTATTATTCTAACCACCTACTTTCTACCTATGTAACTATGAAATACAAACATTCTTTTCCAGAAAAATGTTGAAATGACATTTACTTTCAAGATTAACAAGTGATTTTTTAAAAAAGGAAGCATTTCACAAAATATTTATACAAAGATGAATTTCACCATTGATCACAAGACTCGACACTTCCTACCTATCCTTTGAGAAGCCTTATGTACCACTATGACAGGACCAACACTTCTACTGACCTCAGTGTGTGCTAAACCAGAGGTGCTAACTTACAAACATGAGGAAGGGAGTGCCATGGATTTCCCTGACGTCTTTGGGTGGACAGCTGAGCTTCATCTCATAATCAGGATTATTCTGCAGAATTCTCCACACAAATGGCAGGATGCACACATTGTGCCTAGAATACATCATGTAACATTCCTTTAATAATGTGTGATGCATTTCAATCATTCAATCAACAGTTGTTTTCAGTGACTAAAAGCACAATCCTAATAAGGGTTCACACTAAACTAAGACTGTTCTTACTTATTTAATTTATGACATCATTGACACATACTGTTCTTTATTGAATTTAAGTCATCATAAACACACTTCATAGACACTGTATGCTGCTTCTTTTAAAATGACAGACAGATGTGTCTTTTCAGCAAGGATAACAGATATTGCCTTACCCCTCCACACAGAAGAACAGTTCTGCTGTGGGACTGTAGGCGGCATGGAGTGGCAGCAGAGCGCTTTCCTTTGGGCCAAGACTTTCCACGGCCTCCACCTCATTGCCTCGCTCTGTCATATAGTAAACTTCCACGGACACATCCAGGTGGTTGATGACCTGCCAAATGCACAATAATGTAAATATTCTATTCTATGGATATAAAATAAATACACCAAACCTTGCAACTGCCAGCTCAAAGTTAAGACTAAATTAGTAAAACTTGTCAATATTTCTAGCAGTGATACTTTTTGTATGTCAAAATATTTCTAACAGTGATACTTTTTACATGTCAAAACTCTTTTAACACTGGTTCTCCTTTTCTCTTGGCATGCAAATATTCAGAACACCACTATGGTGTATTACGAGCAGAATCTGTTGAATCAGAGTCCATTATGGCAAAAGATTTTTGTACATAAATGAAAAGGTTCAGTTACACCTCTATACAGATCTCAATCCAGAAAATACAAACATGGGACACACCTTCACACAGGAGCTGAGTGTGATGACTTTGCAACCATTTTCCATTGAAATGCTGGTCACTATGCCCCATTTTTCGCCAGAATTTTTGTGTTCCATTTCAAAATACCTTTTATCAGCACGAGCCACTGGAATGGAGCAACTGCAGTCCAGACGTGGGATCTGAAACAAAGTACAGCCAGTTTGACTCTACTATCTGACAAACATGTTTCTATTCCTATAAATATTCTAAACTTATGAAATCTGAATGAATTGGTTTACATTGGTTCATATCAGAAAATAAATATCTTACATCTTGTTATCAAAAGACCTGATCAATATCTTTTGAGTCTAATTTCCTATGAACTCTTCAATGAAAAAATATAAAGAAACCTAATAAGTTAATTTATAAGGAGCACCATATGATAGGTGCTCTTTTCCAAAATGTGCTTAATAGACTTTATTTGGTTTCCTCCTCATATCATAATGAAGTCATTCATACTTCTATGTAAACTTTACCAGAAAGTCTCATGTAATCTGAATCCCCACCTGGTCAAACAAACAATAAATAGGAAGAATCCTTTAGCAAACACTACAGGATGGACAGACTCAAGCTTCTGTGTACCTTGAGTACAATCCTGCGGTCTTGGATGCTCTGGCAATCAGTCACTAGGGATGCCACTCTCTTGTGCTTAGGAGTCACCACCTTCACCTCATGCAGATCAACCTGAGCACCAGACTCCACTGTCACCTGCTCCACATCCTCTCCTCCTTCACTTGCAACCTGGAACATTAGGCAAGGAAGAACTTTTACTGAAACATTCATGTTCCTTATACTGTATTCTGATATCTTTTACTAACATTATCATAAATATCTAACATCCCTTATGAAGAATTTCCCTTCAGAAATGGGAGTGACTGGATTTCACTGAACAAAAATGGACCACTGTATAAAGGGGAAAAAATACAGACCACAACAAATTGTACAGAAAAAGACTGACCTTGAAGCCTGACCGAGCCACCTCCACACTGATGTGCATCCCTGTGTAGTTGGCAATGCGGTAAGGTGCACATGGTGTCTTTGAGTCCATCACCTTCCTCCCGTAGGCATCAGAGAATGCCTCAGACAGGATGGACACCACCTCCATGAAGGTCTTGGTGACCGTCAGCTCCATGGGATCCTGTTGGAAGGAAATTTTTGCAATCAGATTTCACAAAAAATTAAAAAGGGAAAAGAAAATTCAAGAGAAAGGTAAGCACTTAACACCTAACAAATTATATAAATCATTCACTTGAATACCTGCAAAAGTATATAATACTTTTGAATACCTTAGCTGTCAGTGAGATGGTACAAACAGGATCAGGAAAGTGACACTCTTCAAAGTCTACTTCCTCCACATCAGGTGATCCCACAGGTGATGCTATGGAAGGGGTCTTGGTATCTCCTGCACTGGACTGGTCCTGAATTACCTGTTGATGAACAGTAAGCCATCACACACCTCAAGAAGGAGAGCATTCATCTATACAGTAGCAAAAATATGTATCAAAATCAATAATTTTTAATCTCAAAGATAGCTTCTCACCAAAGGGTTATCATTATGAATACAGTCAATTATCTATTTCAACCGATTCAACTTCCCTAAAGCCAACTACATACTTTATAAGGCAGAATAAACATCCTGCACCACAAGTACTCAATGCACAGTGGATCTCAATAAAATCATCACAAAGGATACTTGAACACAAACCTCAAACTTGAGTGACCAAGGCTTATGGTCTGGGGGGCCAAAGTTGTCTGGCTGCTCCACGGGCTCTAACAGCGGCTCCCACACAGCCAACCGAGGGTTAAAGGAGGCTATCTCAAGGTTCAGTTCTCCCTTGATAGTTAGCTGTATATATGTATATAGAGAGAGAGAGAGAGAGAGAGAGAGAGAGAGAGAGAGAGAGAGAGAGAGAGAGAGAGAGAGAGAGAGAGAGAGAGAGAGAGAGAGAGAGAGAGAGAGAGAGAGAGAGAGAGAGAGAAATTACAATGCTGTACCTGAGATTAATGTAATATAACACTATTCTTAGAAATATATTTGCATACAGTCATGTTACACAACAATCTCGCTCTTACACATTTTCCAATTTATATGTCATTAACAACAAAATCTGCATCAAGTCAGTGTTGCATACAACAAGTCATGTTTTCATATTGTGAAGAATATTACAACATTAATAAGTAAAGTGTGCAGCCTTTGAGTTTTGTTCAAATGTTAACTTTTCACTGGTATTTGACAAATCTCTCCTGACTCCCAAACCAATCTGAAGCATTTGATTTTCTTCTACAACCATTTCCATGTATCATACTGGCTGGAAATATGACAACTATTTTTATTCCTCTTCTTATCTTAAAATGTACATATAAAACTTTTCTCTAGTGCCTTTAGTGCAGCATAATCTGGCATATTGCAGTAAAAGTATCAAGATAATTGGAAGCAAACCTTCTTGGCATGGAAGCCTGTGATGCAGGTGTGGATGCTGGTTTGGAGCTTGATGAGTGGGATGGTTGAAGTAGCAGATCCAGTCTCTAGGGTCAGCAAGACACACTCCAGCACTACATCAGCTCCTCCACCCTCAGCATACACCTGCTGTGGCTTGGCTACCTCATAGGTCTCAGACATGATGGCTTCTTCTCCTTCTTCTGTGTTATATACAAAACAAGTCATATCAACATACTGATTATATGGCAATAAATTAGTAGATGGCAATAATAATATATGTATATCTTCCATAATATTTTTCTATGATCACTCAGATCTTTATCATTATTCTATTACCCTGAATCATATAATATAAGGTTCACTCAGAACTGCTTTCTCAAGGAAGGAGGGACAAGACTTTCAGATTTGGAATAAAGCAAAGGGACTACCAATATGTATCAAGGTATGGTTTTGTGACATTTGACTAAAGCCCGGTTTACATGAGCAAAGTTTCTTTAAGTTCCAGCAGCAATTTATTGCTGGAACTCTGTTTTGGCACCATTGTTTGTGTTCCTGGCATCTTTTCAGCCAAGTTCCTGAAGTCTCACCTTATTGCCTGTGTTACAGGAACTTCTCGTGCCCTTCTGATGAACCCTAGAGGTTCTCAATCATCTCACATTAAAACACACACAGAAATAAGGGTTTTGCAAGTTGATGTGGCCCCAAAACATGTGATAATATGCCTATGTGAGTTGATAGAAGAGCATAAATACCTCTGAGACAAGTTTTTCTTACATATACTATGTCAGGATAAGACACCCCTAACAAAACAAAAACTAGAAATCGAACAGCTATTTCCACTTGACTAACCTATCATTCATGGTAGATTGTCCATAAAGTGCATCCCATGACTCCTTGAGCCCAATAATTTCATCATAATTAACTATCTTTTTCAAGTTTGCCTGTACTAACAATTTACATTTAACCCTAACCTAATCAAACTCAATATGGGTAAGGCAAACCTATCAAGAAGACCTACGTTAAAACTAATATGTTCAACATTACAGTATTGGTACCTTTTCAGTCAAGTGTATCACCAAGATCTTTCCCCTTGAAATGGGAGAAAATCTACAAAGTATTTAACACCTCATACAAAAGTAATATCTCACAATTAGATAAGGATGGTAATTTATACGGATTTTGATCAACAAATTTTCTAGAAGTATAAACAACACGCCACTGTCGCTGCCGCCTCCAGTTATAAATTCCACTATCGTATGAACAATAAGAGTCTGGTGGTCCAGCAAAGAGGGAATTAATTATCTAGACAACTGGAAATTTTTATGCTGGCACCAGGGAAACCTTGTTTATTTGAACTGTGCTTAAATGTTCTGATATACACAATCAGTGCCTATTTTACATCACAGGGAAGGAAAAGATACACATGGAAAACCTAAAGGGAGGAGACTTACCAACATCCAGGATTGAGAAATCCCCTTTGGTGATTGGCCTGACATTCCAGAGACCAGACCAGTCCTGGATTTCCTCAGTTCCCTCCACATCAGCCTTTTCTGCACTGGCTAGTGTTGTGGCAATGCTGCTCAGAAGCTCTATGCTTACTGGAAAGATTCAACCACAAAATGAATATATAAATATATATAATGTATAAATATATGGATAATATATTCTCATTATGGTTGTTATCTCCATACTTTTCTTTTAACTTAGAGGAACACAAGACATGACTAGAAAAACAGGAAAAAGAAGGCTCAATGACCAGGACAGTTCCAAAAACAAAAAATGATTATCCAAAATCGAAGCATAAATATCTTGAAATTTCCCACTCAAAAGAATTCAAGATATAAAGAGGAAATACAAATACAAGCAAGGAGTTCAAGAATCTACCACAGAATGAAATGAATGATTAAGATTACTGCTTGGCTTTTGCATCAGAGATGTGTAGAGAATAGAGTCATGAGAAAATAGAGGCCAGTACAGCAGGACCTAAGGGAAGTCAGACTCACCTGGAGACACACGGATGCTTACTTGACTCAATCTGACATCAATACTCTCAGCCTGTGTTGGTGTGACAGAATATCGAAGGGACACATCACATCGATCCAATATCTGGGTGACAAAAAGGCCTTTTTACAAATCTTGGAAATATCTTTCAAGCAATGATGACTTTGTGTTCAAATATCAGACAGCCTGACTAAAAAATCAAGGCTCTCTCTCTACTGGAAGATTTATTCATGAGTTTGCTGAACAGAATCCAAATATGTATCTAAATGACTGTAATTACATTGACTACTAGAAGAATTATATGAATTCCAAACAGCATTGAGAGTAACGTACCTGTGAGAGTGTCTTCTGTCTGCTTTGGGGGTTGAAGCAGCAGGTGTACATCTGGATGTTGGCAACACTGGCGGAGATATTCTGATTCTGCGGAGCCATCTTGATGTCACTGTTGGCCTCTGCCTGTCGTGGAGATGAACATTTGTAACCCTCAACACATCAAAATATCACAAATATTACATTTTAAAGAATCTGAGGTTCTGCTGTACAGTATATATATTGCATAAATACAATTGTTTTTTCATAAATATGAGATGATATCCTATAAAATACTGAATTGTTAAAAAGATGTTATACTCTAGAAAAGGTGAAATTCTTTAATAGGGTTTTCCTACAT
The DNA here is from genome assembly GCA_020233015.1 of Callinectes sapidus. Classification (NCBI taxonomy): domain Eukaryota; kingdom Metazoa; phylum Arthropoda; class Malacostraca; order Decapoda; family Portunidae; genus Callinectes; species Callinectes sapidus. The sequence continues at coordinate 1,937,641 of CM035189.1, read as the reverse complement.
ATAATGTGAGATTATAAACAAGAAAAAAAGAACACAAAGATCTGATAATACAAATAAAAGTGATGAACCAGTAACATTGTTGTATAAATAATTACCTTACTTCTATCTTTCAATCAATTGATATTTCTGCTTACTATAATTATTGATCTTAGAAAAGATAGTAGCTTCTATCAAATTCAGCAAAATCACTGATGCAACAAGACCTATGAAATATAAAGCCAAGATGAGGTAAAGGGGAAAAGACAGGTAAAGGTTCAGGAGACAGTGAAAGAGTTCTATTTGTCAAGACTCAAGCATGACACATCAGTGATCAGCTTACATGGAGGATGATACAGGATGTATTGATAGAAGACACATCCTCCACCAGGGCAATGTCTGGCTGCTCCACCTTAATACGCACTGTCATCACACCCTTGCTGCTGCTGTCCTCGGCAGCCTTCTCAGCCTGCTGGTGACACAGGGCATGCTCATCATCCCACACCTTAACAGTCTAAATGCCAGTTCAAGTTGAGTAATACCATCCCAGTTACATCAAGACAAAACTATTGATAAATGATTTTTCAAAAATACAAGGCAAGATGTGTACTTTCTCTTTTATATTTGTTTACTTCTTAGTTTGTATCAAGTTTACATGCTTCCTTCTTGAAAACAAATACAGTAGAACCTCAGTTACCAAACTTGATTAGTTCCTGAAGGCCATTCATAAACCCAAAACTTTGAAAACCAGAACAATTTTCCTCATACAAATCAATGTAAAATAGATTAATCTGTTCATGGACCCCAGGGAGGAAGGGTGCTGCAGGAACCACAAGATACGTACAAAGACCATCCCTCAAATGCAACTCTGGGTTCCAGGATTGTTTGATGACAAACTTATGGTATGACAATTGAGGCAATTTTAAGCTCAAAATTTTGTTTGCAATCTATTTGTTAAAAAGGCAAGGCATTTGGCAATCAAGGCTCCACTGTAAACTAAAATTGAAATTAGATACATCTTCCTACCTTGGGTTTCATAATCTCTTTAGTCTTGGATTGTGGTGGAGCTGCCTCAGGTTGCTTAGGTAAGTTATCCGTGAAGAAGCGTTGTATTCTTAGCAAATATGGCAGATGCAATACCAAAACAAAGCCAGAGATCCGTAAATCAACTGAAATGCAATCAGTATTTACATATGTACTTTGTACATAAGAGAAATTCACTTTAGTAGCAGCAATTAATTTGTTAGAGCTTACTTGCACCCTTTTACAAAAATTCATCAAACTCTATATACTATAGTACCAAACATTCTCAAACATATTAACATAGAATTCTGAAGCAATTTCCAAAGTAAAGCTCTCATTAAGAAATTTATATACAATTCATTCAAGCATAAGTGATTATTCCAGTGTCATGGCTTCATAATGTATCATTACAGACTGGCATGTCAGCAATTGTGAAGGAACTGGTCATGAGTGAATCATTCTCATGTCCAGTATGGCATGAAATTTTAGGTTTTAGTGAGTGTGCATATAATGGTGGCTTCATAGACAGGACTAATGATCCTCTCAACTATTTATCCACAGGATTCAATGTTATTGAGATGTGTCAATATGAGAACACTGAGGAGTGTGTCACACTCACTGAACATGTCATTGGTGCTCCCTTGCTGGTAAGTGAGGTCCAGCATCCCACGGGACCCACTCTGCTCCTTCCTTTCCATCAGCTTAGTAATGCCACCCTTTTGCCCTAAGTAGATACAGGAAGTTAATTCAATTAATAAGCAAGCACATAAATCAATAAATACATAAATATAACCTAATTAATCTATACATCATTAATAAATATGAATAATGTCTACCAAAGAGTTATAAAACTAGTTAATAGATAGGTAAATAATTATATATACAGTGAAGACTCAATAATCAAACTTAATTCGTTCCAAATGGCTGTTCAAGTATCAAAAACTTCAATTATTGATACCTATAAAACAGGTAATTCATTGTCTGGTGGCAGCTATGCCAGTGACATCCAGTATCTGCGACCCTCATTATTTCTTCTTCAAGTCTGTCATCATCACAAGTGCTCTCTTCACTTTATTCAGAATCAATATTCTACTCACTATCATCAGTACTCTATACATCACTTCCTAATATATCCTATCCTACTATATCACTGATATCGGCACCCTCATCCATCATCTCTGTTGGAGTGAGCTTTTTTCCGATGCGTGCTTGAGAATTGCTGGATATCACCTTGATAGCAGGGAAATGTGGTCTGTTATGTAGTAGAAGGGTCTAGTATAGCCTTTTATCCAGCTATACTAGATGATTTAAATGGGAGTCCAACATGGTGCCCTAAGCCAACAGATTTGAGCTTGAAGTGGGAACACAGTGCCTAAGCCAATCCGGAAGCTTCAGGCTACCAGCACGTGTGTGATGTCATGACATACATAATGCAGGGATTAGCTCAGAGCTCCTCAAAGATCAGTTACTTCCCAGATGTTAGAAAGTGAAGAATTTTGTTAGCCTTACAGGGTTGAGTTACTATATATGATCACTTCATTAATGTTGATTTAAACCTAAATATGAAATTTTAAAAAATGTTACCCTTACCACATGAGTTACCATATATGATAACTTCATTAATGTTGATTTTCAACCTAATATGAAAATTAAAAAAAAAATGTTTGAGTAAAAATATCTTAGAATTGGGTCTACTTTCATAATCTAGAGTGAAAATATTGATTACCTAAGTATTTCTATAAGTGCCTGGTGAAAGGATAGCTTGGCTCACTGAGAAGGGTTGCCATATGATGAGACTTTCATTTAGAAAGGAAACGTCTGCACCAGATTTGAAAGTGAGGGTGGGAAAAATGGTGCTCACATGAATGATCACTGGCCTACAAATGCAGGAGAATGTTGTTGTTTACGACCACAGCGGAACAACTGGCGGGTGGTGGTGGTGGTGGAGAGGGAGCCTTTGTTTACAATCACATGTGCAGATGTTTGAGTACCAGATATTTTTTAAATACCAACTCCATCTTTTGCGTTCGAGTATCAAAAGTTTGACTTCCAAGATATTCAAATACTGAGTCTCCACTGTATATGAATAAATAAATAAGTGAATGAAAAATATAAATTACATGGAATATATAGTTAGAAAACACTTGTAGGGAGCTAAGTCAACACACCTGGCCTTGTGTCCAGTAAAATACAGTCATAGAGAACAAGATTGGCCACCAAAGTTCCGTCAGACATCATCTCTCCCTTCAGAGTCACAACATCGAGGGCTATCTCAGCCAAGGTCTCTTTGGGAATTTCTGCACTGTAGTCCACATCTGATATCACTCTGTGTGCTTCCTTCAACCTCCCAGGAGTCAGAGAAAATGTGCAAAGAGAAGTGACATCCATAGACTCTGCACTTTTAGCAGAACTAATAGATGTGTGGTCTTCTGGGGAGACTGAAGCACCTGGTGTGGTTTCTGTTCCACTCATCAAAGTATCCCTAGATACTGAAGAAAGTTTCTGAAACAAAAAATTTATGCTAAAATGGCATATTTTTCCTCATTACTGGCATATATGTTGCATTGAGAATAAAGAATAATGTGGAATGAATCAACCACAACAAGACTTACACTTCTCTTAGTAAGGAGGGCGACAGTGACTGTGTCAATGGTGAACGAGAACTTCACTTTGGTAAATATGTGCCCGTGTTCAGCAAGGACACGGTCAATATCTTTTGCACTTTCAATTGAGCCTGGAAAAAATATATTTTGTGAACAACACAAAAGTACTTTGTTGAAAAATATGCAAGACTTTGATATGAAAAATAAATCATTCACTAAGTTTACAAATCAAAATGAGACTTTTTTGAATTTTTTTTACCACTACTGAATTCAGTAAACATTTGGATTTATGGCAATACATAAGTTGAGACAGGTTTAGTATTCATGAAAAACAAAAGCTACCCATCAAAATACATAATTTCCTGGACTGCCTCCAGCATACACTATTTACTAATATCACAAGCTGTATTGGTTTTACTCATTAATCTCTTACTTGTGCCACATTGTTTCCCTCATTTAGTAATTGTGTTGTGCCATGAAAATGTAGTCATACAGCAGGGACAAATTAACTTAATCTCTCTAAATATATTTCTAGACAGTCACAACAGAAATTCTCAATCAAAGAAATCTTAGAAAAAAAATATATCATTCCTTTAAACAAACTGTTGAGTGGAAGTGTGACTGCATTGAGGCACACACTTAAGAAGCTATTTGAAATCCTCAAATTTCAAAATTGTGCACCATGACATTATTCATACTGGTAATTGTTACATGTCATCTTTTTGTCACTTGTCCAAGTGTGGACTGGCTAGCCTTGCCTCACAGTGTGTGTGGAGGCTGATACATCTGACCTCTACCAGTGCAATCCTAACAAGTCTTATCTTATTCTGCCTTCCAAAATTCATTTGATCCAAGAAAAAGTAACCCAAGATTCAAAGTACATAATTTCAATATATCATTAGTCTGGATTAAGTGGGTTTTACCAAGTTGCTTGAGTAATTAAAATCATGCCATGCAAATACATATAAACATGGATATATACTTACTGGTTTTGAACTTCCTTGGCATTTCTAATAATAGAATTGTGCAATGAAAGAAAGTAAGTTTGAGTTATGTTAAGACTTCCATGACTTACATATTCTACACCTCACACTAGAAGGGACAGGGTACAAGTCAGTGAGAAACAAGATAGATATTCCTAAATTTATAAGGCAATGATTATGTTGTGTGAAAGTTCCTAGTCCTAAACCTGTCTTTGAACACTACATTGATATAGAACAGCTTATGCTATGTTGTACACAATATTATTGATCAGTGAAGATGGTGCACCAAACATTTCTACACAGTTAATACACTGTAAATTAGATACTAAATTAGTCATTTGAAAATTGAAGTAGGTAGTCTGGTGGATTGTAGTAGTCATCTCCGACAACAATGGCAAGGTTTCTTCCAAAATGTCAAGTTACTTGAACTTATTCAAATATTTGTTAAACTTTCTACTGTTCTTTATAATACACAGTTTCCAACCTTACAAAGATCCTTTATTTTATGGAAGGTAATCACAGCAGATGAAAGCAAACACTTCCTTCAAAATAGCAATAGCCATTACAATAGAAAATAGCTCTTGAAAAGCTCCAGTATGAAATGCATGATTACAAAATCCACCACAACATTGTCCAAACATGATGTCTGAGAAGTAGCTGAGCAATAGCATTTCCCATTCCAGCAACAGATTCACAAAGATAATGGAAGTCAACAGTTTGACTTCAAACACAGAAATGAGATAAGTTCACTTGAAGAAAAAAAGGGTGCACAGTGAGGTTTAGTACTACTGTATATAGCATAAGTATGGTGGAACAACAACCAAGTGCTTCATTGCGAAGAATTCAAGGCTTTTACAAGACCTTCATAAAGTATGCCAAGAATATTAATGTGCTCATGGTGCTAGTAACATAGTGTGTCATAGTGCTCTCCAAGTCAGATTGCTAAGCACAAATTCTTCCTTTCCAATCTCAATGATTTAATTTTTTCAAAGCTCAACATTGCTTACTCACCAGCAGCATCAGTAAGTAATGGTTCCTCAGTGCCTGAGGTGTCCATCTTTTCCTTCAGGTTGTCTTGTAATACACTCAATGTTACCTGGAAGTCTTCATCACTAATGGATATCTGAAAACAAACACAAAAATAAAAATTCATGAAAATACTTATCTATCTGAGTAGTTGATGACTTGTGATTGCATTTGGTCAGGACAAGGTGGTTGTAACTTGATTTGGTCATAAGTTGGCCATGATGAATCACCATAAGTGTATTATGCTGGGTAATCATCTTTAAATTATATGGTATTCTACAAACATTTTCTTCTTTCTTTCATTATTTAATTTTATTGGCTCACTTTCTAATGATCAAATTTGTCATGTTTTCATCAAAAATTTGTTTATTAATGTTATGGCCACTTTTCTTAGTAGTGTACTGCATTACTGTACTGTTGTTATTTCTCTACAAGTGCATATAGAATTCAACTTTTTTGTTAATTTTGTAATTTCATCTTTCTGTAGACATTGTTATATTTTTTACATTAAAGAATTTAGATAAGAGAAACTGAGCTGCCAAGGAGATTCATGCTTTACAAGAGGGCATCAGTTTTGACATCCCTTTTTACAAACCAACTTGCTAACCTGTCTCTTCTACCAATAACATTCAGCAATCAGTGCAGCATCCTACTCATCCTGACACATCTGCTTCTAATCCTTTGGTAATGTCTGGACAGTGAAGGGAGACATACCTTGATGGGTTTGAGATTAGCCTGGATGTCCACCTCAGGCTGTTGCTTCAGCCAGGAGATTGTGAGGTTACGGCAGATGTTTAATGTGAGGGAGATGGGCTCCAAGAGGTTGTTTTCCTTCTCTATGGTTCCCTCAGTGCTCAGCTCAACTCTGCAAGCAAACATATCATAGTGACATGATACAGATTATCAAAAGGCATCAGTTATACAGTAAGGAAAATAAAGTTTATTACATTGTGGTGAGGTAAATAAAACATGTGATAATCTAAAATCCAGTGCTTTATGCAATGTATTCCTTAGCTGCCCATTTACTAAACTCTCAAGAAGATTCTCAACTCCTAGCTATGGTATTGATGTAACTTCTTTGCATTCACGTTACCAGCAAAACTTTAGATTGATATAAGAAAAAATCAAAGGAATAACAAGAAAGCAGGTGCTGAAGTTAGGAATATGAAAAAAATTAAGTGGAAAAGGCAGTATACATTAAAAAGATCAATAGAGCAGCAGTTAGTATGAAAACAGTGATAGAAGATAGCAAGAGAACAACATTCCAGTGAAGAGAGAGAGGATGAAGACAGTCAGTCAGAGGAAAGGAGTCGATGAGATGAAAACCTTTCAACTGCACCCTATCTAACAGAGCTGAGTGAATGGACCTCCCCCATACATGGATGGACTTGGATACCCTTGTACAGAGTTAGCAGTTGGGAGGATGAGAAAAATACTTTCTCAGGTACCCCCAACTGGCAGAGGCAAAACACCAGAGGCATCTCTGCTTTGGGAAATTCTGAGGAGGGATTGGAGAAATGGGACAAGATACAAATATGAGATTGTATGCATATATATATTGTTTGATTTACGTTGTTTTTGTTTTACCTGACCTCTTCAAGAATGCAACACTTGTGAGAGTTACCTGTATTATAAAAAGGGTTTTGAATAGTGCTAGGTGAAAAAACAATTAGAGTTTACCAAAGAAATACAAACCTTGACAATTTGATATTATTAAGTTCTAGCTGTATCTTATCAAACATGGCTGGATAACCCAGTTCATTGCGCTCTTTCCCAAGCTCAAACTTGTTCTTGATCGTGATCTGTCCCAAATCCACCAAAAGACCAGAGAGACTGTTGGAGTCTTGTGGAACCAGGATCAGAGGAGCCTGAAAATTAAAACTTACATTATTCTCTAACAATAATAATAGAAATCTGAAGTAAAACTGATATTCCTTAAGAGTGATATAAAACAGTGTCTGAGTAGTGCTGGCTGTGACTCAATACAACTAGATGAGATGGTAAATGCAATCCAGCATCATGAGCACAACAGCCTAAAGGAAGTTAATACACCCACAACTTTACCATGATAAAAGTCCTGATTTTCTTAACTGTCTTTTTTACATAAGATGACAGAAGATGTAAACTAATCAAAAGTCAGTCAGTCTCCCTTAACATTTGAACAGGTTTTCAAGTTGTCCATGTTTCTCATTATCTATCATTATTACAAAGAATGCATAAAAGTAATGAATTTGTGATATTTAAAGCCAAAACTATCATCATTGATACACAGAAAAAAGAAAACAATACAAAATTAGGTTTTTTACCTTACTTGACAGACCATCATTGACTCACCTTGAGAGTGAAAGATAAACTAATGCGAGCACATTTGTCATAAGCTTCCTGCAAAGTAGCTTGGGCAGCCACAGCGGCAGCCACACTTGCTGATGCCAAAGCAGCCTTGGCAGCTTGGAATTTATCAATCCAGCTCTGAACGAATAAAAGAATAAATTCATGAGTTAGTAACCCATGACCACAGGACAGGGTCTTGACTCTCCCTCCATGATTTAAAATGTTGTAAGTGTTGTAAGACTAATTATGATGATTAGTAAAAACTGGACAGTGGTAAGCAGTTGCTAGGAAAACAGACTCACCAGCACATCTGTGACAAACTTATTGAGGAAGACAATTCTGGCACAGCCGAAGGAGAGTGAGATGCTGGTGTCCACACGCTCCATGTCCAGATAGTGCTCCCCCTCAGTGGCTTCCCCATACAGGGACACTTGGGCATCCCATGCTTCAGCTTCAACTATTTCTACAATCTGATCAACAAAAAAGACATTAGATTACTTAATATAATTCGATACCCATATAAATGGCCATGCAAATCATATAATAATGGATAGGCAGTGAAATAATAACACTATTCAGTTACTGTACAGTCACATGAATTATAATTATGCTATCTATACCATCAGTGTTACTTGTCAATAAGAAGAATAACTTGACTAAATGTGTACACAAGGGAAAGGAAAATAAAAACATAAGGATAGCTTTGACAGAAGCTTTAAAATCTGAGAGAACAATACGCAATCCATAGTGGAACACTTTAACAATGATTGAAGAATAGACAGGTGGCATAGTTATTCATGATGCTGCCAGGTCCTTCCTGACTGAGTTTCCTCATCACCTACAACTCAAGGTAAGCAGCTTTATTTCATCAAGAAATTTATGGATATCAGACCTATAGCAAACTTCGCATGGGAACAAAGGTTTATTGTGTTGTTCATGATGATGATTGTATAAATATCAACTTTTGAGGCTTTATCTTTAATCATATACCTTGTACTATGTATTTTTCTTTACTGTATGAAGATGAATTACCCTATAAAATTAATATATCAGTCTAGATGCAGCAAAGAGGAGGCAAAATGGCAAGACCACCTCAAAAGCAAAACTTTTCAAACAAATGGCTTGGCATCTTCTAAAAAGCAGATTGGTACCCAGGAAAAGAATATGCAAGAATTACAGGGATGATTGTGAAGAAAGGTACAAGTTTTCTTTTCTGACCATACTTAACAGGGAGTAACTATACTAAAGTACACCTGAGACAGCATGAATTAATGGGCTGCATGTTTTTATATGAATTGCATATGAATTGAGGGAAGAAGAGACAGTGAGTGGATATGGAGGATGGAAAAATAGGGAGGCAGGGAGAAGGGGAAGAGCAAAGGCAGGAGGGAGGGAGTCTAGCTATCAGCTATCTTTGCACTATCACCTCCCATCTACATCCCCTAAACTTAAATCCATTCCAGTTTGAGTAATCACAGCCACACAGTCTTCCTGTGATATTTAACGGGAGATTATAAGACCATCAATACCATTCATCTCTTCAAGATGTTATGTGATGTTCCACAACATGTCAAAATAACGATTAAATAATTCATAAATTCACCCTTCAATATTCTGTAGCAAAACTCCCAAAGGAGGAACTCATAATGGCAACAAGAGGAAAAAGATTGAGCTACAGTATATCCTACAAACTACAAGTGTTGGATTATGCCAAGGAGCATGGCAGTAGAGCAGCAGCTTTAGGTAAAATGGATTCTGCTTTATTTCTTGCTTTACACACTGTTGGCTTTACCTAAGTTTTCAGAGTTTTATTACTATTGTGATGGCTTTGCTTTGTATATCTGTACTGCCAGCTTGCTTCCAGTCTATATAGCAATGTTTGACAGCAAATCAATAAGAAAGAAAAGTAGAAGTAAACAGCTGTGAGGCTTAACTCTCCCTTGCCCAGATTATCACTACCATAGAGCATAAGCCTGTCATTCAGCTATTCCAGTGGCAGGTGTCCCTTCATTTGACTATATTTGAGTTTGAAGTCCAAAGTTTGTTCCTTCCCTGAAGCAAAAAAAATGTTGAAATTTTTGTTTTGAAGTCCAAATTGTTCAATATCCGAGATTCCAATGTAGTTTATTATATCGAAGGTTTACTGTGCATGTGTGTGTGTGTGTGTGTGTGTGTGTGTGTGTGTGTGTGTGTGTATATAATATATATATATATATATATATATGATCTATTTTTTCTAAAGGTGGCATTTCCTCTGAAAGCTTAGTAATTGCAACCTTTTTTCAGTACAGGCATATACAGCAGTCCCTTGATTTACAAACACTATTTACAAACTTTCTAAATTATGAGTAAAATAATTATGTCCTTATTACCAATTTATGAAAAGAAAATTCAAAGTTACGAACAAAATACTCTTTTGGGGGGACTGTCAGAATACTTCATTGAACTTAAACCACGCAGTGACTGTTTCTAATTTTCTAAGCTCATTAGTGATTACAACAGTAGAAAATACTAGGCATGCACTTTGCCATATTGGCAATAGAGCAACAATGAGCACAAGAGGAGGGAAGGAGCAGAGGACAATACACCTCAACACTGCTGTGTCTCATCCGTGGCTGACATTTTCTATGACTTTGAAAATGGCGTGTTGTATGCTATGATGATAACAGTGATAATCTAAACAATCGGAAATGCACATTTTCAATAACATAGGGACATAATTTTTGGTTGTTGGAACATATCTTGCCGTATATAATGGCAGTGTATGGGAGAAAATAGCTCCATTTATGAATTTTTTATTTAGGAATATAACTCTCATAAATCAAGGGACTGGTGTAATGGTATACTACTTAAGCTACTTGATGCAGATACTGAAATTATTAATAACAGTTTATAATATAAGAATATGAAATATCTTACTTTCCAAGTGAAATCCTCTTCTGATCCCTGAATGATTGATCATAAAATAAACGAAAAAGAGTAAAGGAAAAATGTTGCTGAGAAAAGATGCACACAGCTAACTACATATCTTAAAGAAACAAAGAAAGAAAGAGTGCATGCACAGACACAAACACACAACCTAACAAACCAAGTACCACTGACACATGGCACATGGTTTGTTGAGTTACAATTACCATTTGTAGCAACAAAATTATAAATATTTATATTCATGGAAAAATTGCTGACCTTGGGATGTAAAGCTGTTCTACTTGGATCAATCACAGTAAAGTCCTTCAGCTGTGATGTGATGAAAGTATCTTTGCCTTTCATGGTCACATTAACAATCAAACCTGTGATGAAAAGGAGACTTTGTTTTGCAGTTAAAATAAAGTCTTGCAATAATAATGTCCATAGTGTATAGAACAAATCTGGAGAAGAAAACCTACAAAAAATAACTTCATTAAAAAGAAAAGATATATTGGATATCCCTGTGAGTGACATGTGCTAACTAGACACCATGAGCATGTCTTTGAACATTGTTTCATGACATTATAAGCTTATTAAAAATAACTTTAAGAACTGATCATGAGGAGCTGTCCCTAATCATTAATCTAAACTACCCACCAGCAACATCCACTTTTGCAACCTGCCGAGACTTGAGTCCAATGGCCAGACTGACATTTCCCAGCTTGGCAATGATCTTCAAGGCAATGATGTCTGGAACCCTTCGTTTTTGTGGAGCTGGAACAAGAAAAGAGTTTATCACTTGTTTCATCCTCAGATATCCAGTGAGGAACCATAAGTTTTCAAAACTTATGATAAACTTTCCATCCCATGCAATGGAGAAGTCTAGACACGAGAAATTCAGCAACAATAAAGGACAAAACTAGAAGACAGAATGTGGCACTTAGTAGACAAAAGTATGGATGAAGTGATGTACAAAAGAGCTTATTTTTGTAAATAAAACTAATAATAATAGTGACTTTGTAGTGTTACCTGAGATAATATCAATCTAAAAATCAATGTGAAAAAATATGTTTGATATCAGAAAATTTGCCACATAAAATCTGGATATGAAGTAAAATAAAGATAAAGAACCCCAGCACCTGAAATGAGTTGCCTGATATAATATGCCTGTGGTATGAAATGAAGAGATTACCCAGTGTTTTGTATTTTGGCTGCTTCTTGCTGGTGATTGTTTCAGCATCTGGATCTGTTGTGGGAGGTGGCAAAGCTTGGGTTTGCTCTGGTGCCATCTGGTTCAGCTTGAAGGTCAACTGCTCCACAAAGGCCAGTATGGTGAGGATGGCAGACTGCTCCAGGTGGGCCTTGAGGTGGGTCACTTCTACACACAGCAGCTGCTTGGTCGAGGCATGCTTCGTCTGGAAATCTGGACTCTTTCGGTTAACCTGAAAAGAAACATGAATGATAGGTCACTGTCTATATTGGAAATGGAACAATCAAACTATAATTTGATAATATATGGGGGAATAAGTATATATACACCTAAAAAATGTGATAATGGAGGAAGTTTTTTTCCTTAAGGTCAAATAGCTTGCATGTGGATAAGTATATGATAGACAACTAATACCACTTCATGCCAACACATTTCAACTTATCCTCTTTACATCTTGTTGTCTATTATGTAGGGTTCTTCCCTGTGGTGCATTCACTGAAATTGCCGACATCATCAATGTTTTTGCATATTTCCAAACTAATCTCGTTATCAACAAAACGGTGAAATAAATACATACTATCAACTATTTGGTAAAAAAGACAGAATGATGGCAGGTAATCTTACCTGAATGAATTTGAGAGTCATCAGGGCCTGGTCTCCTCCTTCAGCAAGGGGTGTGCTCAGTAGTCTGTCATTTCCACTCTTCAAGTAGTGAAAGATTCATTAAGATTGTATAGCAAAGAAATACTTCACAGCTAGAGTCCATAGCACATAGCTATCTTAAAACTTTTTTTAAAAACAAAAGTAAATAATAAAATCATCTAAAATAGTCCCATGTATGATGTAGAAGCAGCAAAATGACATGCAAATAACTACTGAATCTCAATGTGTCATTATCTAACAAAAAATTATCAATGTACAGCTTCAATTCCTATTCACTTTCCACTGGAAAGACTACAATGCATGATTAAAAGAAATTAGAGTATACAAACAAAAGTTGCATTCTAAAATTTTGTACCTCAACTAGGATGCCTCCTAAGATGATGGACACTGAGAGGTCAAAGGTGCGGTGGGTGAGGTCAATGCTGGCTGACAGGGCAGCTCCCCTCATCAAGGATTGGTAACCCACTCCATGCTTCTTCTTCAGATCAAGACTGATTTCTGAAAAGTATGCATGACATATCAGACAACAGGAGCTAAGGATGAATTATGTAGACTAATATATAGCAGGAATGAAAGGAGTTGCATTTGGTTGCTAAGTATATGAATTATAGTAACAATGAGTTTGATGCTGCAAGATTTACTGAAAATATTAAAGCTTAACTTGAAGGAAAACAAGACTTGAAGTTTGAGATGCTACAACTTCAATTGAGTCCCAAAAAGGAAGAGAGATGAGCTTCAACACACCATCAATAGTAAAGCAAAGTTCCAAATTAGTGAACTGTGGTGTGTCCTTCTGCTCTTTCCCTGAGCTAAGCTTGGCCTGCTCCAGCCGCACCAGTGCAACATCCTCATTGGCAACACTCTGGCTCAGGTCATCACTCTGTCAATAGTAGTTCAATCATTGCCACAGTCCTCCAGTCCTCTATGTCATTAATTTCATCTTCTCACTGATCTAGGAGATGGCTAGATGCTTAAAAGTAAAATTTCAGCTTATTGTTTCAAAAGATACAAGACTAATAATATAATCATAACCATTCTTTTTTTATACCTAACACTTGATATTAGCACATGATAATTTACCTGGTCAAAGTCTGTGATTTCTTCTGGCTCAGTGCCTCCTTCTCCTTTAGGAATGCTGTTTATTATGTAGGCTAGCTGCAGCAGCCTTTCATCTAGAATCAAAACAAGACTTTATTAGTGTTATATGTGTCCATTACCATTATATTCAATCTACTGGCCAAAACCATTATCCTCAATCCATTGCCAAACACAGGAGTTCAAGTTACAGTGATATTAAAAGGAGTGGATACAGTGTGCCAAATCTTATCCAGCAAATGATGTAATGATGAGACATCTACAACTTTACTGAAGCTCCAAGAATCTTGAGTCACTCCTTAACTAACAGTCTAATATATGAAATGTTTCTCAGAAGGAATCAACTCAATACACCACAAAATCTAGGTGACTCACCAGCAATGGACAAAACCACACTGGGGAAGGAAATGTTTATCTTGACCTTGGCCAGATTTGGGTCATCAGCCAAGAGACACTTGAGGAAGTCAACATGCAGAGTGGTGGGCTCCAGCAGATGAAGTGGGGAGGCCTTGCCGCTGCTCAGGGTGGACCTCCAATCCTCAGCAGTCAGTGATACAAGAGCCTAAAATCACAGACAGTGTGTACAGTACTGCTGTCTGTGTCTTAGGCTGGCTATCATTAAAAAATATCAACAGAAATGAAGAAAAAATCAGCACAGTGCTCTCAAAGAACAAGACTGATTTAACATAACATGGCTTTGATTCTAAGTAACTGCAATGCATGAGGAGCTGCCATGACAATCACACCAATACAGTACCTGAATGTCTGTAAGTTCTATTACAAAGTGGTCATACGAAGATGACCTGACAATATCCATGACCTCCTCCTGGGAATGGCCTCTTGACACCAGCTCAGTGAGGGCTGGGGAATCCTTGGCTCTTGGTTTACTCTTCATCTGCACACTACCAAGGGTCACTACCACAGCTGAACAGTTCCTGAAGGCGGAAAAAGCTTCACTGCAAAATCCTTCTCTCTAGTTAATTTCCACATTCACAAAAGTTACAAATTTTTGCACATGGGATATGTATGATAACTTGGAAAAGTAAAGCACACAAAAAAAGAAAAACAATCACTGGAAGAACAATTACAAACAAACCAAAACAAAATCAAGTAAGGCTGAAAATCTGCTATAGCTGTGTATGGCATCAACATAAAATTTTGTTCTGCAGCAGATGATATTTCTTACTTAAGGGAAACAAGGCCATTGCAACTTTTGGGTTTCAACACTTTATCTTCCCAATATTTTCCCAGATACTGACAAATGCAAAGGAAAAATTAACACTTGAGGGAGATGTGCCCATATTACCCTAGTTGGCATGCTAATAACTACAACACAAAGACAATACCCAAAATAAGGCAAGTTAATAATGTCAATTGAAAAATCCATTTTTCATGCTTACTCAGAGTATGACCCATTTTCAGGAACAATGATGTGGGAAGCTGCAAAGGATACATTAAGGTCAAGGATGCTGTGGTTGTCAATGGCTGCCTGGAGTCCTGTCACACTCCTCTCCTTCACCACCTCCAGCTGGTTGAGTGCTGCCGCCTGCAGCCTGAAAACAATCACAGGTTTAGTTTTCTCTATTATGAACAATACATTTAATTTTGGTCTCTTTAAATACATCAGCATAAAATATGATTAATGCAGTACACTACACACACACACACACACACACACACACACACACACACACAGTATGATATGTCCGAGGTTGGAATATGCAGCAATGGTGTGGTCACCTAATGTGAAAAAGGTTATAAGGAAATTAGAAAGGATCCAAAGAGTTGCCACAAAAATGGTACCAGACAATTCATCAAGTCAATTAATATAGTGAATAATTTACTTACTGCTGCAGAGACACATCTTTTGGTGGAGCAAAGACATCACTGATCTGGATGATGGTCTGGGCATGGTAGATAATCTGTAGAGGCTGTGCTGTTACTGTCACCCGCTGGTCACACTTCTGATCCAGTGGGTTGGTCTCAAACATGACAGCAAGAAGAGGAGCACCACTTGTTGCAATCTCAGAGGACACCAATCTCGGCACAGATCCCTCCAGAGCATAGCCTTCCACAATGAAGCTCTGCACACTTGCCACAACTCTGAACCAAACAGAAATTTTATAGTGTAAGAACAAACAGACAAGCTTCATCATATAAACTGCATCAAGCAAAGAAAAATGGTTAAGATAAAATTGAAGACATAAAAAATTAGGTATAAATATGAAATAGAGGCATTGTGGAACAAAACAATGATTACCAAAATCTTTACTCAGTATCTCACCATCCTTCAGTAAATCCCCCTTCCTGCATATTTTCAGTCAACAAATACTGAGATTTTTTTTCCCCAAACAACCACAATCACAACAAGGTGCTTTGTAATATCAACACCTTGTGCCACAGACACAGCAGTGGTCCTCAACATCCCTCACCTGAGAGCACTGGCACCTGATCTGTTTTCTATAGCTGAAGTGACTTCATCCAGCTTCATCTGCATGACACATGCTCCACCTGTGTCTTCATCAGTAATGGTGACAGTCAAATGCTTCAGAAGGAATTTTAGAAGAATGTCAACAAATTTCTCAGGATAGCTGGGTGGTGGACCACTCTCTGAATACCCAATGGCTTCATGGAGCTTCTGCTTCTCTTCATCAGACATTGCTGATTTCAGTTTCATTGCTAGAATGTAAAGGAGAAGAATTAATACTAAAATACTTATCAGTACTAGAATTCTAAGTAAGTTTTCAAATTATTGTCCAAAAAGCTTGATATTAAATTGAGAGTTCCATTGCTGGTTTAGCTGTAACAGTATTGGGTGCACAATGTCTAAGCAGGTGGGAGTAGCAACATGTAGACTGAGTGGGATGAAAGGCTCTACACTATGATAAGAAGACAATTGGGTGGGGTGATCATCCCACCCTGACACATGGGGATGCTCCAAAGCTGGGCTAATCCTTGACAGAGAAAAAGGCTCAGTACAATGGATTCAATGTGTTATTCAAGCATATCACACATGTTATCTTGCATAATTTTCTTCTCCCTGTGATCCAGTCTATTGCATGATTCATTTCAGGTAAACCATCTACATTCCAATCACTCATGTTACCCAGGTTTCCTTCCTCCTTGTCTTCTGCGTTGCTCTCTTCTCCGCCTCCAAAGAACCAGCCACTAAACCATCCTCTTTTCTGTTTCTCCTGTTTGCGCAGGCGGCCTTCTCTCTGCACCTGCCCAGGGCACAGAAATACCTTTTAAATTCCATTTAGATCAATGTCATCCTAAAACCTAAATGTTCTGAAATAGAGATTAAACATCTTTGAGATATTGTATCTATTCATCACTTTAAATGGAGTTCAGTGACTTTCCAGTATCAAAAAATTCTACCATAAAGATAAAATATCTGTTATCAAGTATGCTGCATTACAACTTCTCTTCAACTGTTCCTTGACACATTATTTTCCTCTCTTCTCTCACGCACAAGGTTTTGATTTTCAAAATGATCAATTCCTAAATACACCTTCCCTTTGCAAAACATATTCAAACAGTTGTGATATCACAAAATAAATATGTATATTTGTGTGCCAATCCTATAAAGCAGTCCCTGCAAGACACACTTGTCTTATTGTAAGATTCCAGCTTGCACTTTCCTTACCTCCATCTCTGCTTGTCGTCTGATTAGAGTAATATTGATTACATCCAGAGCACGTTCACATTCTTCAATATCCTTGGACAGGCTGCCATTCATCTTGTTCTCCAGCTTTGCCTTGTAAGCAACCTTGTACTTCTGGCACCTGGCACGGTGCTTCTTCATGTGCTCCCAAGACCAGTTTTGGTGCACACGCCTGATGTTCTCCAGCTGGCAGTTGTAAGCGTAGTGCCACCTGGTTTTAGGATTGTAATTAGACTAATAAGAAAATACAAAAACATCATAAATTCCCACTCCGGGAAACAACAAAAACCAAAAAGGAGAACTGGATTCGTGTTGCCAGCTTTTAGAATATTCTGTGTTGTGACAGCACAAGAGGGTTGCACGATGCTGATAGGCAGGAACAAGACTATTAATGATAGACAAGAGTAATATTACAATATATGTAAAGGAGATACTGACCAATCTTTTGCATTTCCAGTAACCTTGTGGACTTGTGGGCGGTATTTTCTATATTTAGAAGACAACTGGAGTCTGTCAAATGAGTCAAGAAGTGCCATGACCCCAGAATACTGTCGACGTGAGAGTCCTGCCAAACAAAGACAACTGTTACAGTCTGAGTAACACTAACTGGTGTCAGCAATGCAAAAATGGAGATACTTAAACCACCTCACTCAATGTAAGACTGCAATACTTACCCACAGCAAGTTCATCCATAACAAAATCAAGAAAGGCAAAGGGAATTGAAAAGGTCTTTCCATGCTCATCTGGCTGCTCTGGCTTGGGGTTTAGTTGTAGCTTGGCTGTTGAGCAGATTGGTCCAACAACTGGAAGAGTCATATTCTTAGATTACCCTTAGAAAATTAATAATGAAAAATATATTAAGGTATATTTACGAATACAACTGTCTAAAATATGTAATTCAACAAAAAATGGGTGAGATAAATAGATACATAAGTGACTCATACAAAATTTGTAAATGTGTTGATCAAAACATTCTGAAACTAGTTTGAATAAAAATACAGAAGAGTTTCTATTCCCTTGTTTAGCTTCTTATAGTGACAGTACATGATAAGAAATTAACACAGTGGTGGAAATATTCTTCCTACACAACATGAAATTATTAAAGTAATTTTGATCCCTTACCTCTAAATCACTTCTATCTCCAAGTGTTTTATTATACACACACACACATAAATAAATAAATAAATAAATAAATAAATATATATATATATATATATATATATATATATATATATATATATATATATATATATATATATATATATATATATATATACACACACACACATTTAAATACACACATATATGTTATTGTGTGTGTATTTACAGCTAGGTAAATTTAGACCCATAACCTCCACTTACTGTAATTCATCCCCTGAGGTATATAGTCTTGTGAAGTTATGAGTTCTTTAAGGCACTTTATCATTCCACTTTTGTCATTGCCATTCTGTGCAATCAAGTTGGCATCTGCATTCCAGTAGATGCCAAGGCAATCAAGTGTGTTCAGCTGCAAGGAAAACATTATTTCACCTTGTATAAAAGAATAACTACATAATATTGTCATACAAACACTAAAGAATAACTACATAATGTTGTCACACAAACACTAAAGTTAAATCATTAGTTATATGAATAGGTAATGATCATCAAGTACTTTCTGCACCATAGATTCGCTGATAGTAATACAATCAATTTAAAACAAAAGAGAAAATGAATGAAAACATGGGAAGTACTTTGAAGTGGAAGGTGAAATACAAGCAGGTAATAATGATAAAGAACAAATAAAGACTGCTTTATATAGAGGTTATTTGACAAGTTGCCAACCCATGAGTTCACCAAATTTCAGATATACAGGGAATCTGCTTTCTTAAATAACAATGACTATATTTATCACCATATGTAAACAAAAATTTACATAGCATAGAAAGTTCCCAATCCTGACCTCAACTTGGGAGGCAGGAGGACTGCTGTATGACCAACAATGAAATGAGAGGAAAGAGGAGAAAATTGGAATTCCCTAATCTAACAATTACTTTCTACACTGAAGGAGGCACATCTTAATGTCTGGAGTGTGTATCAAATCACTGCAGCCTGACTGACACTTTAATAAATCAAGATAATATCACTCAACCATATTACTGTGAATATCAGATTGAATTTATCCCACAACAATACATCTAAAAATCTTGAAACACCTGAATAAACTTCATGAAAAATTTGTGGCTCATAAAAATTTATGAACCCTTCAATAAGTTTACAAAACTAAGAACAAATATTTAAAAATGTTATTCTTTTTATCAATAATCTTTCAGCACACCAACACTTGCCTTGTACACCAGTTTACTTGTATCCAGGCGTGGAATCCAGTCTGCTCCTGTGCTCTGAATGCTTAGATTGGAGAGTGTGATGCCCGCAGCAAACTGGGAATTCTGACAGCTCAAGGCATCCTCATATCTGAAATGAAGATGGTATTAAATGACCAAAATCTAACACAGCCTTTACCCTGTCAGAGGTCATGGTCAGCATTGATTTGCCTTCCTTATACTCATCTGGATCACCAAAAACAGATTTTTCTTTTTTGATGCTATATAACTCAAAATGGTTACATAAATACAAGCGTTAAAGTTCAAAGTATCCATTTTAAATGCCCTGCTGGGTTTTTAAATATGGCTCTCTCAGTGATGCTGCCAGACATATAGTTTTGGAGTGAGGCTTGACTCTTAAAAATTGTAAACTTGTGGCCCATCATTTGTCTCATCTACCTAATACCATGTACCAACCGGCCTGTGTCAAGTACAGATGGTACCCTCTCCCTATTCCAGCAAAGTGGTGTTTTGTGGAAGGTGGACAACAAAGTATGTAAGGCCATATACTGCATGTCTCATCACTGCCAATCTGCTGTGTCAATGTGGCTAGGGTCAAGGTCATCATTATCATCATCATCATCTTCACATGGAACAACAGATGATTGTTGCTTTCCACTTGAAGATGGACTAGACTTCCATCTCTTCTTCCTTGTGCTGGGGGCATACTTGTACAGCCACTCAGATAGGTTAGAAGGTAAAGATGAGGTAAAGGTATCTGGCAGCCCAGCAGTAGGAAATGAAGGAGAGTGTGGAGGTGGTGAGAACACATCAAAGTACTCTGCTTAATGTTCCTCATCTACTTCCTCCATTTACCAATCAAATACATAATCAGGATTAGCATCACAATCATCAACACTGATATTACTGGTTCGATCAGTATATTTCTCCAAAGATAATTGCTTAACAATTTCAGTGGAAGTTAGAGGATGGAGACAAGCAAGGGGACCTGATGGGCACAAGGTTAGGTAGTGGGAAGCAGCAGTGAGTTGGAAGGGGGAAGGGTGGGGGAGATGTGGCTAACACATGTGTCAGACTGGCAGGAAACTACACTGATATATACTACACACTTCAAGAAACATCATTAGCATACTTAGAAGAAATTTCAAATACACAGGAAACAATAATGGGACAAATATACATATACATGACTGACCACAGATAGTAACGGTGGATTTTACATACATATACATGGTTGACCTCTAATGGGTTAAACTTTTACCGCATCCATACACATTTCACACACACACTCTACTCATACAAGGTCATTTGAGATGCAAAAGACAACTTACCTAATGTGAATATCTTTAATGAAAATTTGAATGTTGCGAATAATCTGGGAGCAAAGTTTCTCAAAAAACCCATCTTGATTTGCTGGTTGATCTCCTGCAAGAGGTTTGATACAGTTATATCATTTACTCTTTAATATTGATGTCATTATTCAATCAGCATCATTAATCACAACACAACATACATTAAATACTTACTATCACTAATAATACTAATTTCTACATTGAATTTCTGGTCTTGATGAAGATAATACTTAAAGTGATCAAGGAGTAAAAATCACTACAAACAAAGAGTTCCGCTACTAAACCTTTGTAGCAAAAAGTGGATGGGTGAATGGGAATTATGAAAACTACATGGAGGATTAGCCTGTGAATACTGAGGATTATGAACCCAAATGGTTTCAGCCCCCAATGTTCAGCCATTCACCAAAGGTAGATATTACAGATAAATATTGTAACTGATTCATAATACTAATGCTAGGTGTGTGTGTGTGTGTGTGTGTGTGTGTGTGTGTGTGTGTGTGTGTGTGTGTGTGTGTGTGTGTAAACAAGGACAGAGTTATGGAAAGGAAATCAATGTACAATATCAATCTACAACAAAACTGCTTGTCATATAAGGCACACTTGTATAAAACCTTGTTAGGCAACCCACACAACTCTCTCCCCCTGAAGCAGGCTTGAACACCTGTGCTATGAGCCGTGAATGGTGCCACATCGTGAGAAGAGTGTAATGACAAGGAACATCACGCACACACACATTTCTCATAACCCACCACCTTCAGCAATAAAAAGCATGACTCATATCCTCCAATGAATACCATTTTTTAACACAAGCAGGGGGACATCTTAAAAATACCATACTCTTGAGATTATAGTTTTTGCAGTAAACAACTTAATATGATAAATCTTTAACATATTCTGCAAAACAAGGACATATGTAATTTACACAGGATAGCCTAAACAAAACAATACACACAGACACACAAACACACACACACACATTCATTGTTTACATTCTCAGGCCCATCTGTCCCATAATGGCGAGTAACAATCTCATGGATCACTATACTACTATGATCTGGGAACTTATCATAAAAATTGCAAGGATGGCTATGTCTTGAAAACACTATAACATTTACACAATACCTTTTTCCATTTCCTGTTGCTTGAGTCTGGCATCCTCCACTCGCTGAAGGGCGGCCAGCTTACCCTCATGCAGCAGCTTCTCCTCCTTCTGTGCATCATACTGAATGGAGGTCTTGGGTACCACCACCACATACACTCCCTCCACTGCTGCCTCCCACCGCTCATTGAACAAATTCTTCCATGGTATCTTGAGTTTTAATTGTCCTGCAATATGAAGAAAGACTAATGCTATGCTGAAGTGAATTTGTGAAAGTGGATCTGGTCTTGTTTTGTGAATTCCATATCAAAATTTTTCTGCATTCATTTCTTTCATCTATTGTGCCTCTTTTTGAAATAAATTATGATCAAATAAGTCTCTCTCTCTCTCTCTCTTTTTCTCTCAACAATTAGTGCTATTCTGAAATTAATGTACACAAGTGTGGATATGATCTTCTGATGTAGATTATCTTTAATTACTTTTTTGCACTCTTTTTATCCATTCAGTCATTTTGAAACAAGTCATTTTCTCTCTCTCTCTCTCTCTCTCCCCATAAGAATACCACCTACCAATGTGCCCACACACCAAGCGGACAGGAAGATTAAGCTCATCAAGAGCACTTTCCTTCACATCAAGGTCTCGCAGCTCAACATCACCTGAAAAGTCAAGCCATGAATACATGTGTTAGATTAAGTAATTCTAGTTTTCCCATTTGGAATAAAACATCTTTGAACCCTAAAAACCTGAATTTTCTCTTTTAACAGCTCGCCTCCAACTTCATAGACTATATTACAGTAAGAAGTATTATGATGAAAGCAAACTGATATTTGGTTGAATGCAAAGCAGTCTAGGAGAAGAAAATATTTTGTGTGAAAGGCAGGAACAAAAAGAAATAAAGAGTATAGGATATATGGCATGACTGAAGATGAAGAGGAAGGAAAAATTGTAAGACTCTCTATAAATCTCTGTGTCATTCATTGACACTTAAACAAATGAGCTGATACAGATTTTGACATTAACTCTTCATTGACTATACAGATTCTGATGTAAACACAAATAACTACTCCCCCCCACACCCACACACACCCGCTCAAACCTTGTATAATACAATTAGATAAATACAACTAGGTACACACACACACACACACACACACACACTTTTGCCTATTGTTGTGCATAATGTGGTGAGGAAGTTTAAAAAATAAACCACATTTGATATCAGTGAGTCACTAAAGAGAATGGCATTCATATTGTTTCTCTCTCTCTCTCTCTCTCTTTCTCTCTGTTCTTTACAAAGGCTCTGCAATTGTTTGTACTCATTTACTTATTCACTATCAGATTATGTATCTATACCAATAAACACACTCACTCTGTAACAGTAATGTACCTGTGCTTTCAAGCACACTTGCCCTACGGCTGTAATGCACATATTACTAACTATAAACGTACTTATTCTATGTCTGTGATGGACTTGTAATTGTAAAAAAAAAAAAAAAGAAAAAAAAAGGAGAAAGAAAGAAACATTATGTAAAAGAAAGCAAAATACAGTGAGAAGCAACCTAGGAAATTGCCAAATTCTACCCTGATCATTATGCATAAAGAAACAATGTCAGAATAAATAAGTAAGACCATTCAAGTGACCTTGTGATGAAGGGAGATGCTGATGAATTGTGTAGTGTGTACAGCAAGTGTGGCTAACAGATGCAAAGTCAGACTAAATTGGCTGATATCCAGAATGTAATGGGGGAGATGAGATTTACTAAATTATAGTGTTAGGCACATGGTTGTTAGGTTAAATTTAGAAAAGCCCTTAAATGTTACAGCTATCTGAAGACTGTATGTGGCAATTATGGATAGTACATGGCAATTACAAGACATGATAGTTAAGCAAGTGTGGCAATCAATTAGTAGAAGATGATTGTAAGTGGCAAACAGGAGTTCACTGAGAAAGTTCCACCAAAGTGATGTTTGTTTGCCAGTTGTCGATCATATTTTCAGGATAATAACTGTCTTTGGTTGCTTTTTGTAAATGTGGTAACTGGGAAAAATATTATAGATCTTTTTTAGGGAGGGGAATAAAGCTCAGACTGAGAACTAAGCCTTAAATGACGAGAATGTAGAAAAGAGGCAAATCACTCAGACAATGAGAGAGGAGAATGAAAAGTAAAATATGATGTTGAGTAATAATAGGAGAAAGTAAACAAATGATACTCTATAATTTAGTGTTAAACATGACAGATAAAGAAAATGTAGAGAAGAAGAATAACACGACAATCTACTGAATACAAGGCATGGAGAAAGACGCTGGAAAGGAATAAAAAGGAAGGTATGGATGATATCATTACAGCATTAATATTGATGCAGAAACTCACTCACAACACAATCAGTAAAGGGCACAAGAACTTAGCTGAGCTGACAAAAGTAGTTAAGAAGTACAACTTGAAATACAATAAAAGAAATACAATACTAACAACAATATAATATTAAAGTCTGATCACAGGGGATACTGAAATGCAGTGACAGGGCAGTGAAGGCCAATCAATATTCACTGAGCCTGGTGATCACCTCAGCCAGACTGATACAGTGCATGGCTTGTGTTTCTGTGAGTACCCTGACAGGAGTCTGGCCCCTGACTAGAGCCTCACATGGTGAAACTATCCTGCCTTCAATTCAAGGAAGGCATTATGATGAGACTCATTCTCATTCTAAAGGAGATGTTTAGGGAAATTAAAGTTTATCTTTATGAATCATATGAGAAATTAATGAATCAATAAATAATCAATCATAATAATAAAAAGAAGGGTACCTTTATAAGATGCTAATAAACAACTGTAATGAATAAAATAAAAATGAAAAATACATTAAATCATGGAAAATAAAAAAGTATAGGTACCATAAAAATATTGAAGATATGTACCTACATACATATATTGAGCTGCACAAAGATAAATAAATAAAATAATTAAATAAGATGAATAAAATATATGAAAAAATACAGGATAAAAAAAATGCAAGCAAAAAAATATGATTAAAGAAAATAATGAGATAGAGAGCCATCAGAAATGGTACTGTACCATATCCATGTCCTGTCAAGGTGAGTGTTGATAAATGCAGGTGGTAAAATGAAAATGATCTAATAACATAATAAAAAAGCACCGCCACCATTGTTATTGCTCCCTCCATCTGTCCTATCATATATGTATGTATTTACCTAGTTGTGACATACGGGAGTGTATGTATGTATGAATGTATGTATGTATATATATGTATTAAAAAGAAAACCTGAAACCTGCACTACCATCGTGTACCCATACAGGAAGGAGACAGGACAGATGGGAGGAGCAAGAACAATGGTGGCATGCTGTGCTCCTTGATTACGTTATCAGACTCTTACCACCTGCAACACGAGTCACCTTGACACCAGACGGATATGGTACACTGACACGGTACATAAACACGCTACACTCCCCTTGACACAGACGGGAAGAACAAGTAAAATGATAGAAATAATGACGACTCGGTACAGACGAAGGCAAGTAGAGCTTTATTGGTACAGACAGACAGACACGGTATACAGACACCTACGCGCCTCCCTGACATAAACAACCACGAAGGATAAATAAGGAAAACATGACAATACATGACCTGAGTCGCAGAAGAAATTGTATGACGCAATGCTAAGCAAACAATCAATTAGCTGTAAACAAAAACATCCCAGTATTGAATTTTGCTGTGGTTATACCGAGAATCTATTTCCTATTCTGAACCGACAGCTTATATTCAGGTTATTACCATACAACAAGTATACATAGAGCGGTGTGGATGAAATATGATTACCGTATGCTTCTAATATCCTAAAATATGAAAACATAGGAAACATCAGACAAAATACGTAATAAAAACATTGAAAAACTTAGTGTGTGCTTGTTCAATCTAACTGGGATGCATTTATTGATCTACTAGGGAGCTGGGAGCATGTGACAGCAGAGGTAAGAGTAGGACAGACCAGACAGGACAAAACGAGACAGGCCAAGCAGGATAGGCGGGTCAGCTGACTCACTCACCCCCCCACACGCCAATCTTCAGCTGGGACCCGTCAAGATTCTCAATGTACTTCCCCAAAAACTTGTTGAGCACGTCTGAGATGATCTTGGCAAACATCTTGGAGAGTAAAGAGACACGGTCAGATTAATGTGCCATGTTGTCTGAGGCTAAATACGGCCACATGAGAGAGAGAGCGCGGCTACGTTTCACTCCGTCGCCTCTCCCTTGCACTACTGACTGACTGTGTGTGTGTGTGTGTGTGTGAGCCGCAGTCTGCCGCAGTCTTCCACATTAAGAAATATAAGTGAGTGAGTGCGTTCATTTACAAAGCACTGAATTGGAAGAAATGTTCTTATAGGTAGGGGAAAAAAATGATGTGATGTGAAGGGGAAGAAAACAAGAGGAACCGTTCAAAACGCGTATTTCTTCCACCCTTCCCGCCTCCCTCCTCTCCTCCCTCACTCATTATCACATGACAGCTGAACAAACATGTGGATACAGTGTTTTACTTATAACCTCCATGTAGAGAGTAGCCTGGGGAAAGACTAGAACCTTGGTAACTTTTAAGAACATCCTCTAAATAACGATCATGCCCCAAAAGTGATGAGTGGTAGTAGTGGTGGTGATGAGATATATCTAGAATAGGATCTTTAAAAAAAATTTCCATTAGGTTGTCTTTCGAAACTAACTTTTGAGACGTTATCGACTTGAACTCTAGTAAGTGCTATTTCCAGAGAGAGAGAGAGAGAGAGAGAGAGAGAGAGAGAGAGAGAGAGAGAGAGAGAGAGAATTAGTTTGCTACACTAATATCACGTTACTCACGAAAGGTTCATAGCTAGCAGGATGGTTATTATCACCTTAGCTACGGGTAAGACAAGATCAGAGAAGGTGGGAATGGATAACTAGCTCAGCATTAAAACACCAAATCAAAACACATTAGACACTACAAGTTAATTAAGCAGAATTATGGTAGGAGTTTTAGAATGGACAGAATACACAAGCTTCTTAAGTAGAGCCAAGTGATTATGACATTAATTTTAAGCATTGGATTTTTTTAATATACGTCTCTCTCTCTCTCTCTCTCTCTCTCTCTCTCTCTCTCTCTCTCTCTCTCTCTCTCTCTCTCTCTCTCTCTCTCTCTCTCTCTCTCATTTACTTGTTTGAAATGATCTCAAAACAGACTCCAAATTAGTGTATACATAGTATCTTGTCATGGGAAACATTAACGAAAGTACCTTGCTGGCTGACACATTTTACACTCCCGAGGTTTCCAGGTTTCCTCGAGCAACATTTAACCTGCTCGGCGGAAAGAATGGAAAGGTGCTGGTTTGTGCGCAGTGTGACCACGCCCTGTCCACCTCACCTCACCTCGCACCTCCGTCTTACATCCTCCCACCCCCATCCCACCAACTATGGGTGTTGATTTTTCGTCGCAGAGGGAAATATCCACTCAACATTGAAGCATCGGTGGCTTTACTCTGGCAGCATTACGTCTACACGCTCACACCCTCTGTGCTCTCTGGTGCGGCGAGTGGCGGTTTTTCTCTCCCCAAGCTGCAAGGAAGTGTCATGTCCGGCCGTTGTAAATTAATGTATGTAATGTAATGCCTCGTCGATATGTTGTGCCTGTATTTTTTATTTTGTAACCGAGCTGAATAGTTAGAAAAAGGAAACAAAATCGTCTGTGAAATCAAGGAATGCAGGGTAGTGACGGTTTATCACTCACGGGGACATATTAGTGTGTGGTATGATAAGCTGACACATTCCATCGCTGTATGGTGTTCAGAGACTCCATCCACATTCCTCAATCTTGTATAGTATTTATGCGTTAGAATGAAACCAAAGTAATCAAATATCTTTAAAATGGAGCATCTCAATGATCGATCGTTGACCCAGACTGTCTGTCAGGCCGGCAGGACACCCCCGCCTGGCAGGATACTCCCAACCTTTCAATTGTAGGTCAGCAGGAGTGTAGCCTTTGCATCAACACTTCCTTTTAGACTTTTCCAGTTGGTTATACTATTCCACTGTTATTTGTTTTCCAATTCTTCAAATCATCTTTTAGTTTACCCAACATTTTTTTTAATAAGGTAATAGTACTTCTCCCATTACATCGTCTTCCTCTTGTACATATGGTCTTTGAAATGTGTTGATCTTATTCTAAGCTCTGCATAACCTAGACCCCACAACAAAGCAGTTAAAGCGACCACCACTAGACTATTATAATCCCTCCACGCTACTTTGAGATAGGATGAATGACTAGCAGTGTCGAAAGCAAGCCATGGCGAAATAATTAATAATTCTTCCACTGTCCTCATTTAATTAATTGATGTAGATACACTCCCACGTCAAAGGTGTTATTTATACAAAGCTTGTATTGCTTGAGAGCATAAATGTCAATTGTGAAAAGGTATGTCATTGCTCATTTCTTCTAAGGAGGAATCCTCTGGCCATGCTCTCAATATACGTATACCTGCAGAATTCAATCTTGCATGACGCGCCTTGCAACGTCAGGAGCACAAGATTTCACCACCTCGCCGTCGTAGCAGGGGCTCACGCTAGCACAGGTGACGCTGCCGGTGTCCGCCTCGCAGCTTATGGTGGCGGGATTGAACACTTCGCCCTCACCGCAGCAGATCTTCTCCCCCACAGTGGCGCCGCTGTTGCACACATAGAACGCGTTGCATTCCACGGTGTCTGCCGTGACAATGTCACTGGCGCCACAGGTTGGTGTTGCAGGACCGGAAATGCTCGCCTCGCAGGCCAAAGTGTCGGGATTGAAGACTGGTGTAGGGTCAACACAGGACACGATACCAGTGGACATCACCGAGCCCCCGACAGTGTAGCAGGCGTAGTAGCCAGAGCAGCTGGGCAGCACAGGGAAGACGCCGTCCTGGGGACACAGAGAACCGATAAAACATTGCTCTGGGATCAGTGTTCGCGCTGCCATTAAGTCTCGGGGCACTCATGAAGCCAGCCAGTGCCCCGCCAGCCTGTGTGTGTATTTGTCAACACGACGACAACTGAGTGCTTTGTGTGGGGAAGGTGAGACTAGCAGCGCACTCATGCACCTCTGAAGACTCTGAAGGGAGACTCACCTCTGTGCATGTGACAGTGGGCTGGGTGGTGGTGGGAACGGTAGGTGTGGTGGGAACAGCAGCACACTTGCTGGTGGCAGTGTCAAACTCCTCGCCTGTCGGGCAACTGAGAGGAATTTGCAGTGTGGAGGAGAAACACAGCAGGTAATTCTGTGGGTCATAAGAGTCCGCCGCGTAGGAAGGGAAGGCGCTGCACTGGCACTGGGTCCTCGTTTCGGTGGTGAGAACACATGAGGCCGGGCCGGAAGAGCCTTCCTCACACATCTGCAACAGTTTGACGTTAGCGCCTGGCTTACGGAACAAGGCTTGGTGTGTCTGGACCGAGGCACGTGTGCTGACAAGCCACTCACCTGGTCGCTCTGGCACGGGAAGGTGCCGGACACGCTGCCTCCCGAACACAGGGCGAGGGTGGAGCAACTCTCGCACTTGAAGCCATCGCCGCCCGAACAGTCGACCGCCGCCTGAGCCAGGCTCACGGTCACCACGACGCCCTGTGAACAAATACAGTACAACAGCTGATATTAATGTGAAGCAACACAACGACTGGTGTTAATGTGAAGCAACACAACGGTTGGTGTTAATGTAAAAGGACACAACAGGTAGTGTTAATGTGAAGCTACACAGCTGCTGGTGTTAATGTGAAGCAACACAACGGCTGGTGTTAATGTAAAAGGACACAACAGGTAGTGTTAATGTGAAGCTACACAGCTGCTGGTGTTGATGTGAAGCAACACAACGGCTGGTGTTAATGACAAGTAACAACTGGTCATCTTATGACAATGACATGGGTGTTTGTGAAGCGAAGGTGGGGCGGGGCAGGACAAGGAGGCACAGCCGAGGCTGGCGAGGGACAGTTGGCCTGATGATGATGATGATGATGATGATGGTGATGGTGATGGTGGGGGAGGGGGGTGGAGGTAGAAGGGTGATGGTGATAAGGGCACTCACCACCAACAGGGACAGGAGGTGGAAGTGTCGCTGCATGTCTGCACTGCACTGTGTCTAGTGGAGCACGGCGGGGCGAGAGTCTTCTTCCATCAGTGCATGGCAAAGCCAGAGTTGTTGTCGTACGTGGGAGGAAGAGTCAGACAAAAAAATTATTTCATAATAAAGCAATGTTTTTATGTAAGAATGATGCCAGAAGAAAAGATAATGCATATATGTATGTATATATATATATATATATATATATATA
>CM035189.1:1888855-1905751 GCA_020233015.1 Callinectes sapidus | reverse complement strand
ATATATATATATATATATATATATATATATATGACAATTTGCTCATGAATATCATGAGTTTATGGATCAGGAAGATCTTAAGCTCAGGTAGTGAGTCGTTGTGTCCCTCGAGTGTTTGGCTTTGCGTCTCATAAAATATAGTGGTCTACCACCAAAACGCCTTTTTTGTATGTATCCTCATACTTCTTACTAACCAATTAATAAAGTGATGTTTTCGTTCCTGATCACTGAGCCTCCACACCAAGTGCCACACATACCGATGGACCTGCCATGTATCCCGCCCGTCATGTCCTACTTACTACCAGTTACTTACCTGCTGTGGTTAGATACACTGTTACCTCCACCTTCTCTTATATACCAACCCAAGACGCCGCCGAGTAGTCAGCAGCTGGTCTTATATTTACTGACCATCACTGTGATGTATAAAACATGGAAGGAAAAGAAAAATATAGTATTTGTTTATTTGTATCTATCTGACGAAATTCTACTTTTTTCTTTATTATTTTTTTCTTTAGTTTAATCAGTGTAATCTATTCTACACAACGTGCCTCTGTCGCTGAATTATTTATGTTTTAGTTTCTGCGTAATCTCTTGTCTGTTCTAATAATCCTTACTTCTCACATGCCATATCACCACTAATTATTACTAAGTCTAATTTCAAGGGAAGAAAAGCTTAATTTCCATATTGCATGGTAATGAGACCATGTTATTCTCTGTATGTTATATTTTACTAAGCCTATGAAATGGCAGAGTATCAGTTAATTAAGGCTTTATACTCGCCTGTATGGTTTAGAGACAGTGGGAAATGTTACTCAGGTGGACGAGGACCTTGTTTGCCTGTCAGTCACTCGCTCTAAGGCCGAGGACACGCGCTATTCATTGGCGTCGTGGGGCCGAGCTGGGTGGCTGCGACTCTACCCACTGAGCCATACAGACTCTTGTGTTGGTAGTGTTCTGTAATGTTGTCCAGGTTGCATTCCTTTGAGCGTACCAGAGAGCAAGGAAGACTCTGGGAGACTACTTTAAAGATTTATTGATGCATTACTTTGACAATTTAATTCCTCCTACAAGTGCAGATACCCGTATACATAAGAAAATGAGAAATGAGAGTGCTTCTGCAGATGGAAGGCCTCATGGTAAACTTTTAATTCTCCGCCTGTTTCTATTTTCCCCCTTCTATTGACTGAATAACGTAGGAGAATTTCTAGCTAAGGAGTACATACACGTAAGACACACACACACACACACACACACACACACACACGGTCTAGTTTGAAATAATCAGGACAAATAGGTATTATAAGGCCTTCGACGTTAAAATGGAAATCAAATTACATTTATAGTTTATGGGAAAGAACGACAAAAAATGTTGTTGTTAATCCAGTGAAAATAGGTTTATGGTACACAGACGTTTTGACCCCAGAAGTTGATCTATTTATAGATATGTGTAGGAAAGAAAAGTTTTTTAATACAGTTTCAGAGGTGAATTTCATGTTCTGATGTTGTCAATTTAAGTACAAATTTTATAATGTTGCTTCATGACTTGAAAAAAAAAAGTGTTATCAATATATCTGAGATAAAACAATGGTTTAAAATGGGCAGGATGATTGTCTAACCAAAGCTTATGTACTTTAAATAGCCCGTACATGATTCATGGCTTCGAGCTTGTAATATAGAGCTTAAAATACATGACTCCATTGATAACACACTTATCTCTTATCTTTCGTGAGAACCTATAACTTTTTAACAATAAGGAAAACGTATCGCTAGTGATCGAGCGAAATTCAGAGGCGTCACCTAGAGTAGGAGTAATTTCTTCCATATACTGAAATTTATTAAGTAAAGCAACACCATGCCCTTTGTTAGGTGTAATGATAATAAAGTTACTATCTTTACCTAAGCTTTCTAATGCTAGGAGCTCCTCTTTGCTCAAATTGATAAGCTTGGAAAATTTTTCTTCCTTGGTGTAGTATGACCAATATGTCAGATGTCTTTGAGTCCTTAATTAACATAATTAAACCCTTTCCCATTTCTTTATTTTGTTCAACAATTTTTTTTTCAAAACACAGGAAATGGTTACCTAGATTAAGTTTTCGTTGGCAAATGGGAGAGATATGTATTGTACTTTTTGACCAAATATTATCCAGCCACACTACCATTCTGTCGTGATCTCAACTTGTAGAGGCATTGAGCTGCAGTGTATTGGTTTCCTTTAGCGTGGCAAGGAATTTGGCCAAAGAAACAAGTAAAAAAAATCAAGTGATCAAATCAATAAAGATAAGTATGCATGTGTATATATATATATATATATATATTTATATATATATATATATATCTATATATATATATATATATATATATATATATAATATATATATCATATATATCTATATATATATATATATATATATATATATATACCAGGATGAATTTTCTAGGAGTGTTAAAAGCACAAGTTCTGAAGCAATACTAAACTGTACAGCATAATCTAGATTCTAGATTATGCTGTACAGTTCTGGTTCTGGTCCCCATATCATAGGAAAGACATAGCTTTATTGGAATCAGTGCAAAGGAGAATATCTAGAAGGATACTGGAGTGAAGGATACTCCCAGCGAAGCGAGAATGAAGATACTAGAAATGTTTTTTTTTTTTTTTTTTTTTGGGGGGGGACCTGATAGAAGCAAAGTCCTTATGATCAGTAGCCAGGATAGAACCAGAAATAATAGGTTCAAATCTAAGTTTAGGAAAGAACTGGAAGCAGAATGGTCGATGAGTGAAACGGACTCAGTATTCATATCGTTAGTGTTCAGTCAATAGGATGCCTTAAAAGAAGATTAGATAGATAGATGGACGAAAGAATTAGGAATAAGGTAGCTTTCTTTATAAAGGGACTGCCAAGTGTATGCCTGACGGCCTCAAGCATTCAAGCAGCTTTCCTCATTTTCTGAAGTTCTTATGTTCTTATATGTACATATGCTCATTTCAATTATATTTTAGGGAAATGTGAATGTCAATTAGCAATTTCTTATATGAAGTTTAAACTTGCAAACATTGGCATATTCTATTACTCTACCTATACTGCTTGCAACACTTCATTATGTCTACGGAAACTATCTATCACACCACCACACTGATGGATAGTTATAGGACTCTTTGGACCATATCCTGAGAGACTTCTGCGCCTCTTCTCCACTCTTTTCAAAGGGCTCTCATTGAAGTGGCACGCGTTTTCAAGGATGTTTTGACGGTTTTAATTACAGATCATTAAAATATTCACATTACTAACCCGTGAAACCCTTTTAAGAACACGGCTAATCACCTCTGTGACTTTTGGAAATAGTCGTAGTGAGAGAACTCGAGTGTTTCTGAACGCGGGCCTTTTGTATCACGAATATTGAATCGCTGGTCTACCATTGACAAGTATGCGATGTTCTGTCCACTCCATCACCCGCGGCGTGGCTCGTTTCCTAAGACCACCTGTCATATCTTTTAAGTTATGACATGTCTTGCTTTTTCTTTCCCCGACGGATACTGCTTCTTCCTCTCCCCACGTGGCGACTGAGAGTGTGCGTGACAATCGGGAATCAGAGAGTGTGCATGGGGGTGTAAATTGTATACATGAGCCAGTGTGCGTGTTTCTGGAACTGAAAGAAATGCACGTGGTAACTAGAAAAAGAATGTATGAAAATGGCTACGAAAAATGACAGTAAGAATTTTGGGGAGAGAGTACGTGACAGTGAGAGTGAAAGAAATACGGACTTGATGAATGTGCATAACAGGAAAGATGTACATACCAGAGAGGAGAGAAAGAGATCCAGCTGGACGATATAACATGTAAGTGCGTGGGAGTTGTGAGGTTCGTGCACAAAGCCAGCCTGTCATCATTCCGTTACATACAGGCGAATGAGTGATGTACATACGCATTCTCATCAACTCGACTCTTGTGAAACTCCGAACAGTCTGCTCGTCAGGTTAAATCATTCTTCATTATTGTCTTCGTGTTGTTATTCTTGTTATCATAATTATCAGTACTACCACCATCATTACTACTACTACTACTACTACTACTACTACTACTACTACTACTACTACTACTACTACTAAATAAAAAATGATTATGATAGCAATAATAATAATAATAATAATAATAATAATAATAATAATAATAATAATAATAATAATAATAATAATAATAATAATAGAAATGATAACAATGGAAACAAACAATAGTCTAATTGCTAACAGGTTACAAATCAAACCATAAAATAAGTGCAGCGCTTTTTATTCAAACACAGGTAATGATTCTATTCCAAAAGTATAAACCGTAATAAAAAAGTACCTTGAGTAAAAACTGCTAGACTATATGGTTTATTACTGTGTGTGTGTGTGTGTGTGTGTGTGTGTGTGCGCGCCCATTGTCTCGAGAGCTTACGTGCTAGACTCGCCACCACTAACTATTACAATTTTGTCTTTTGTAATTCACCCACTGTCTTCAGAATCACGTGCGTGTGTGTTTGTGCGAGCATGTATGTGTCTTTATGTCTGTCTGTATATATCAATGCATGTTCATTCTCCATATTGAAGTCCAAACATTATGAGGTAGAGGCGATAAGCTGACACTGATATGCACTCAAGAAGGACATGTGTTGGCGGGGAGGCAGGGCGGGGTCGGGAGGTCTAGTAAGGACAGTCATAGTTAGAAGTGAGGGTACAGCCGACGTCAGGGCTGAAGATGAGGCTTCCTGGGCAGGTTTGTTCCGCCAGCTCGCCCTCGAAGCAGAAGTAATACCTGGGAGTGAGGAAAGAGACGGAGAGGTAAGTAAGGTGTTCATTGAAGAGTTAGGAGAGTATGTGTAGACATTAATTGTATCGTGCGCCTGGAAAACAGCCCTGCATGGTGTGAGACGATGATGAAGAAAAGTGAAGTTATTGATATTTTCCTCAATGGCTCATCAATGACTACGATCATAAGGCGCCATATTACAGAATATTTAAGAATATGCACTAGTAATGGTAAAATCAAACACAAAAATAACAAAATTTATGTAATGTTCAAATCTATAGGAATAGAATGGGCAAAAAACTAGAAACTAAAAATTAAGTGGGCTAGCATTTGAATGTGTTCAGTGAGCACAGAGAGATCTTTATAACCCGAGACTTTTGTCGTATAATCTTCGTGATCATGTCAACTGATAAAGGGAGAAACTTGCATTTGTGGGAGAGCGAAGACCAAAGTAGACTGCAGCTATGAAGGAAGGAAAGGTGAGCTTGCTTTGGTGTTTAGATTAAATACGCACAATACATTTGATGGAGACCCATATTTCATAGTGTAATATTTGTGATCGATGCCGCTGATGGTTATGATAATAATGACAATAATTGGGGTGGTGGCTGTGGTGGTGGTAGTGATAGTGGTGGTGGTGGTGGTGGTGAAAACTGACTAAGACACTTACTTCTTACAGTCGCCGGGAAATGGGAAACTTTCTGTGTTGGTTGAACAGTCAGGAATCCCTGATGTCGGAGTGGGTGATGATGTGGTGCTGGTAGTGGTGCTGGTAGTGGTGCTGGAGTTATTGTCTGGTTCAGAAGTACTGCTGGTACTACTGGTTTCAGAAGTACTGACGGTGCTGGTGCTGCTGCTGAATGTTTGAGTTCTGTCAGTGCTAGTGCTGGTGCTGCTGCTGCTGTCTGTTTTATAACTGCTGGTGGTAGATGAAATACTACTGATAGAAGATGAGGAAGAGGAAGAGATAGTGGAAGAGATGGAGGAGGAGGTTGACGAGACAGAGGTACTGGTGGATGTCTCACAAATTTTTACCACTTCGCCGTCGTAGCAGGGGTTGGCGGTGGGGCAAGTGACGCTGCCGGTGTCCGCCTCGCAGCTTATGGTGGCGGGATTGAACACTTCGCCCTCACCGCAGCAGATCTTCTCCCCCACAGTGGCGCCGCTGTTGCACACATAGAACGCGTTGCATTCCACGGTGTCTGCCGTGACAATGTCACTGGCGCCACAGGTTGGTGTTGCAGGACCGGAGATGCTCTCCTCGCAGGACGAGGTGTCGGGATTGAAGACTGGTGTAGCGTCAACACAGGACACGATACCAGTGGATATCACCGAGCCCCCGACAGTGTAGCAGGCATAGTAACCAGAGCAGCTGGGCAGCACAGGGAAGACACCGTCCTGGAGACAGAGAACCGATAAAACATTGCTCTGGGATCAGTGTTCGCTCTGCCATTAAGTCTCGGGGCACTCATGAAGCCAGCCAGTGCCCCGCCAGCCTGTGTGTGTATTTGTCAACACGACGACAACTGGGTGCTTTGTGTGGGGATGGTGAGACTAGCAGCGCACTCATGCACCTCTGAAGACTCTGAAGGGAGACTCACCTCTGTGCATGTAACAGTGGGCTGGGCGGTAGTGGGATCGGTAGGAACAGCAGCACACTTGCTGGTGGCAGTGTCAAACTCCTCGCCTGTCGGGCAACTGAGAGGAATTTGCAGTGTGGAGGAGAAACACAGCAGGTAATTCTGTGGGTCATAAGAGTCCGCCGCGTAGGAAGGGAAGGCGCTGCACTGGCACTGGGTCCTCGTTTCGGTGGTGGTGAGAAGACATGAGGCCGGGCCGGAAGAGCCTTCCTCACACATCTGCAACAGTTTGACGTTAGCGCCTGGCTTGCGGAACAAGGCTTGGAGTGTCTGGACCGAGGCACGTGTGCTGACAAGCCACTCACCTGGTCGCTCTGGCACGGGAAGGTGTCGGACACGCTGCCTCCCGAACACAGGGCGAGGGTGGAGCAACTCTCGCACTTGAAGCCATCGCCGCCCGAACAGTCGACCGCCGCCTGAGCCAGGCTCACGGTCACCACGACGCCCTGTGAACAAATACAGTACAACAGCTGATATTAATGTGAAGCAACACAACGACTGGTGTTATGTGAAGCAACACAACGGTTGGTGTTAATGTAAAAGGACACAACAGGTAGTGTTAATGTGAAGCACACGGCTGGTGTTAATGTGAAGCAACACAACGGCTGGTGTTAATGTAAAAGGACACAACAGGTAGTGTTAATGTGAAGCTACACAGCTGCTGGTGTTGATGTGAAGCAACACAGTATCTGTTGTTCATGAACAGTTATTACTGAGTCATGGATCTTATGACAATGATATGGGTGGTTTTGAGTTGCGAAGGTGGGGCGGGGCAGGACAAGGAGGCACAGCCGAGGCTGGCGAGGGACAGTTGGCCTGATGAGAATGATGATGATGGTGATGGTGGGGGGGGGGAGGTAGAAGGGTGATGGCGATGGTGATGGTGATGGTGATAGGGGCACTCACCACCAACAGGGACAGGAGGTGGAAGTGTCGCTGCATGTCTGCACTGCACTGCGTCTAGTGGAGCACGGCGGGGCGAGAGTCTTCTTCCATCAGTGCATGGCAAAGCCAGAGTTGTTGTCGTACGTGGGAGGAAGAGTCAGACACAAAAATTATTTCATAATAAAGCAATGTTTTTATGCTTCTAAGAATGATGCCAGAAGAAAAGATAAGTATGTGTGTGTGTGTGTGTGTGTGTGTGTGTGTGTGTGTGTGTGTGTATGTGTGTGTGTGTGTGTGTGTGTGTGTGTTTATATATACATACATACATACATACATACATAAATATATATATATAATATATATATATATATATCTATATATATATATATATATATATATATATATATATATATATATATATATATATATATATATATATGGTTTATGAAGAAATTAATTTTTCATAGGAATGTTATGAGTTTATGGAACGCTGATAACCTGAAAGATACTAATTTTAGCTAATGAGTCATTTTGTTTATTGTGTGTTTGACCACAACCTGGTGAAGATGTTGAGTCACGTTTTGATATAAATTACATCATATTGGTAATGAAAAATCAATGATTAATATTTGCGTATGTGTGGAATGTTTTGGTTCGTAATGTCTGACTCCTATGTGTAACGTTCTAATATCAATATCCTCAGTATAATGGATTGGCCGACCACTTTCTGTAGCCTTGCACACCATACTCACCTAATGGGTACGGAAGAGTATATGAAGACTGCATTGGCGCCGTGCTTCTTTATATACCCTCGCTAGGTCTCATGAAGTGGCCCACAGCTGGTCTTGTGTTTGCTAACCATCACTACCAGAGAGAGAGAGAGAGAGAGAGAGAGAGAGAGAGAGAGAGAGAGAGAGAGAAAATAAAAGAAACGTTAGGGTATAAATATTTCACACATTATTTCCTGGAATAAAGATCCACCCAGTTAGTCTGACTGATTTTTTTTCTATGTATTAGATACACTGGTTAAGGGCAAAAGATTTTGAAATATGATATATGTTGTGTGTGTGTGTGTGTGTGTGTGTGTGTGTGTGTGTGTGTGTGTGTGTGTGTGTGTGTGTGTGTGTGTGTGTGTTTATTCCTTAATTCATTATATGGTGCATTAGTCTTAGCCTGTTCTGTAATCTATCGTTCTGACCTCTTATTCTTCGCGGGGCATTTCATCGCCTATATGCACTGTGGCTGCCTGCTTCATAGTTGTATTTTGCTGTCACGTTTCAGATCGATAGAGCAGATCTGATGTACTCCTAAGTGACAGTTCACTTTGTACTTGAAGGTTATTGACTTTGTGTAATAGATAGGAAAAAAATGCACAAATGCTTTGGCTAGTGACCACACATAACATATAATCAAGGAAACAGCACGACGTCTCTCTTCTAATTTATCTATATATTTTTTTTTATCATTGTGACTATCTGGAGTGACATGAAGTGATCAAAATTTTCTTCCATGGCACTGCAACACTACAGACATATGAGGTTGGATTGTAACATGCACAGGAACCTTAGTAATCTTAAAAAAGTAAAACATAAAAGTAACACAAATGGGATGCAGTTAAAATTTAAAAGAGTAAAGAAGGTGAAAAAAATAAAACAGTAATTAGATAATAAGCGGGCTAGGGACGCACAGTAGTAGGGACATCTGATTTAGTTCGTTTTGTACCCAAGGCTTTGATTTCACTGACTCATAGCTGCTCCTTATATCTTTCGTAGCTACTGCCTTCACGTGACTTGTCTCGTCGACATGTCCGGCCCTAGTGTTCCCAGAGGTCCTCACACAAGGTTGAAGTTTTCCATCACGCTGCATATGCCGATTAAGGCATTTGAAATTTGAAATACGATGATAAAAAAAAAAATGTAAACATTAAACATTAAAAAAATGTGAAATTTATTAGAAAAAGCAGGATTCCATAAACTTAAGGGCCACGTGTCCGGGGGAAAGACCCGTCTCTCCAAGCATATTAGATGACGAGAGGCCCGTCTTCCCTGACTGACACAACGGGAAGAGGGAATACAGAACAGCGTCCAAAATAATGGAAGGAAGGAATAAAAATGTCCTGATTTGATCCCTTTTATCTCTATGGTCATTAAGAGCAGTGTAAAAATGTGATTTTTTAGACTACTGAACTAATTAGGAGAAAGTATGTCAAAAGCTAAATTATTTTTCCGGGTCATTGTAGGAAAAAGTCTGGCTATAAAAGAAAAAGGCTAAAACAGTAGAGGGGAGTAAGGGAGAACTTAGACTAATACCAGTAAAATAACATTAACGAGATGATGAAAAGATTAGCCATGTCCTAGATAAAAAAAAAAAATCTATGGCTGGAGAAAAAGGAGGAGGAAGAGGAGGAGGAGGAAGAAGAGGAGGAGGAGGAGAAGGAGGAAGAAGAGGGTAGTTGTCACTCAAAATCTCTCCACTCTTATTTCTCGTCCCCTTTTCTCCCTTTACTTCTGTTTATCCTCACCACTCCCACTGACACTTCCTCCTCCATATCTCCCCAGTCTGAATGCTGTCATTAGTACACACCTCACCTGCCACGCCTCCCCCACCCTCAGCGCTAACCTCCCCACCACCAACACCACGCCTCGCCACGTCTTACTTCCACCGTCTTACAATCACCGAGACGTCTTTTCCTTTACTTACACTCACCTCTCCCCTCCGACGTGCGTGATGTTGAGTGTTTAGTATATGGTTCACTTTTGTCGTTTATATTCATGGGGTATGTTCGCCTATTTGTTGTCGTGTAAAGAATTAAAAGATAAGGATTGAAGTTTGATGTTCATGATATTGTAATATTTAAATGATATGTTGATTACTGGAAATTTTTTTTTTCTTTCTTTTTACTAATACAGACCAGTTGGTTTTTTTTTCATGGCTTTTAGTGTTTTTTTTTGCCTTGCTTACGCCAAAAAAAGAAAATATTGTTTGAAATGTTAATTTTTTTCTTTGTTTTTCCAATTCAGTTAGTTAATTCATCTATTTACTCATTTATTTATTTTTTGCATATTTGTTTATTTACTGCATTCATTTTCTGTTTAAGAAAGCACAACAAACACCGATGCCTTTGTAACAGAGACCTCGTGTGAACCTTAAGAAATCTGCCCGGAAAGAAGGAGGGAGTAAGATGAAAATAACAACAATTACAATAAAAAAATAAATTAATAGATAATAACAACAACAACAACAACAACAACAACAACAACAACAACAACAACAACAACAATAATAATAATAGTAATAATAATAATAATAATAATAATAATAATAATAATAATAATAATAATAATAATAATAATAATAATAATAATAATAAGGATGATAGTAATAATAATGATAATAATAAGATGATGAATATTTGGGTACAAGAATATCGACCATGATGAAATTATGACCATGATATTACCGAAGCAGAAAAAAATAGATAAATGAAAAAAAGATAAAAATAAAAGTGAAATTAAATATGTCTGGAGAGAGAGAGAGAGAGAGAGAGAGAGAGAGAGAGAGAGAGAGAGAGAGAGAGAGAGAGAGAGAGAGAGAGAGAGAGAGAGAGAGAGAGAAACTATTACGCTTGACAAACATATTTGTTTCACTAATAAAACGTAACCTCACTCTAGTTTGTCATCTATTTCAATGACAAAGATATACACAACTTCACATTACCATGCCATCAGCTAGTAAAGAAAAAAAAAATCACTCGAGAAGGGAATGGGACAATAAATATTTTCACATGGGTAATATCTTGTGGTAATCAGATATCCCTTATTGTCACCACGAATCAATGTTACGTAGAGGCGTTGAAATGACGGCACACCAGTTAATCAAGGCCTTGTACCAGCACGTATGGCCGAGACGCAGCACGGAGGTTACACAGGTGCGGGGCCCGTGTTCACCTGCCACTCACTCGCTTTCCAAGACAAACAGTGGGTGCCAGATTTCCGCGTGAGTGACATGTGTAATTGAACGACGTGCCACTCATCAGGAGGGTCTAATAAGCGCCACACAACGCTATTCACTAATGTGCAAATTTGTATTCATCACCAAGGACGATAAGAAGGGGCCTATATAACGATGGCGAGTGTGCGGTTGATCACTAGCAGGTAAGCGGTAAGGCAAGCCTTCTCGTCTACCTCCGGTCAGGTATACTTTTCCTGTTCACTTGTACAGTTGTGGTAGAAAGTAAATTCGTTCCTCTCGTATTCTAACGAGTAGACGGTTGTTTCTCTCTTATAATTAACGTAGGGTTGATTTTCGGTGATAATTCTAAAAATATACTTGTAGTACGATAAGATAACTCTTCAGTTCTAATGGCATGCCTCTGAAAGTTTTATGATCACAGGCTTGTTTCTCTTTTGATGTTTCACGTATAGTTAATTTCAGATGATAATTAGGAAAAAAAGTGTATTTATGGTAAGATAAGATAACGTTTCTCCAAAGATTGTTATTGTCTAGTTCCTGAAAGGAAATAAAGATAAAGAGCATTGATACTTCCCTTCACGACTGCACATGACTTCTAACCGACGTGTTTCCTCAACTATCAAAACAATACTGATTGATTGAAAAACTAGTCCATCGGTATATTATTTTTCATTACTTAAATGTGACTCATATGCTGAAAAGTCTAGGGTGACTTATTGGCCAGAGCTGTAACTTAGTGGTATTGGGACCCTGAGTGAGAGTCCTCTAGGAAATTTGTTAAAGAGCATCCGCTTAATATTCCCTGTTAATCTTATCTTCGACAGTGACTGCATAGGGAAGCTCTGGAGGGCGGCACAAGCCTCTGTGTGGGTGTCATTCTAGAAATCTGAGCATATGCAACCACGATTGTAAGATATCGACCAAATGAGCTTCCACAAATATAAGAAAGAGGTCGATCGACTGAACCTTCACTAATATTAAGAAGAGACCGAACATTGAGCATCTGCAAGTGGAAGAGATGGACCAATTGACCCTCTACTAGTACAAGAAAGAGGTCAACCAACTGAGCCTCTGCAAACTTAAGAGGCCAACTATTTATTTTAAACCTTCAGAAAGTTGCACCAAAATTATTAACCATGAATGTTATATGTAAGCAAAGAACACAATAGTGCTTTAAAGAAATGCTCCTAAACAAGACGAAGGCCAACTGGTAGCCACACAACAACACTGACAACAACAGACAGTGGACATGGCGAAATCAGTGCATCAAGACAGGCCGAGACAATTAAGACACAACGTAATCGAGAGCAAGCTGCGAGCCAACTGAAAAGAAGGCAGATGTTACTATACGTCTTCACGTGGGTTCGAGTCGAGATCTTGGAAGCAATCTCGAAGCACTAACACATTGAATGAGAAAACAATTACACATTTAGGGCTACATAATAGATGGAACTAACAGATGTATTATTCTTCGGAATCTGAAAACAATCTCTAATCATAATGAACAGGTTAACACGAACACCTTAAGAAATTAGGCTAGAATCTCTAGCAAATAAGTAGAATTATAGAAAAAGAGCCATCAGGAAATATTGTAGGGGATATCATTCTCTTCGCGGGAAATTATATTGCGGTTAAAACAAGTCTATTTTGAAGAGACACATTATGAAATACTTCGTGATGTCCGTGTTTGCTGGAGGCTTGTCACCTTTCCAGATCAGTGCAGCACCCGAGGATACTTGCCTTGTAGCAGCGCCCCCTCCTCACTCCCCCCTCACCATGATGCACCTGCTGAAGTTCCTCTTCTGCCTCACAGTGAGTCTCTCTCTCTCTCTCTCTCTCTCTCTCTCTCTCTCTCTCTCTCTCTCTCTCTCTCTCTCTCTCTCTCTCTCTCTCTCTCTCTCTCTCTCTCTCTCTCATATTCTTCCTTTCTCCATTGCACAGGCATAATCTAACACACATCGTTAAATATTAGGCACTCACTGAGCCATTGATTCCTTCATACGAAGGGTTTACATAAAATAAAAATCCACCAGACACTCGCAATAACCTCATTTCGTTACTCAATGAAAATTGAAGTGTTCACGCCTTTCTTTGCCAATAGGAGTGTTACCAAGTACATAGTGTTCCCAAACCCAAAGAGAAACATCCATTATTTTAATTTTTTTCTTTATAAGTAAAATTTTCTACATAAAGCTGAATGTTAATCAAACCATCATAGTGACGTTATCCAAAGGAAATAAACCTCATGGAAATAAAAAAATCATTAAAAATAATTAAGATTGTACGCGGTACTCGGATATTCTTTCCCATTCCCCCCCCCTCTCTCTCTCTCTCTCTTGACTTTGTCTTTAGAGAAAGCAAAGAGGTTTCCCATAAAATGTTTTAGAAGTTATCAATGAACATAATCCATAACGAACAGGTTTTCATATCATCATTATCTTTACCTATGTTCCTTGCAGGTGGCGTATGGAGCAGTGAGTCTGACAGAGGCGGCGGTCGACTGTTCGGGCGGCGATGGCTTCAAGTGCGAGAGTTGCTCCACCCTCGCCCTGTGTTCTGGAGGCAGCGTGTCCAGCACCTTCCCGTGCCAGAGTGGTGAGGTGAGCTAACTGTTGTTTATCAGGGAAATGGAGTGTCGAATTTCCTTAGTCTCAGCTCATTGGTTGGGAGACTTTACATAGAGCACTCCATCAAGCAGCTTTTGGTGTTGCAGCTGTGTGAAGAAGGTGCAAGTGGTACCGGCTCCTGCATGCTTATCAGCGAAACGAGGACCCAATGCCAGTGCAGCTCCTTCCCCTCCTACGTGGCGGACTCTTATGACCCACAGAATTACCTGCTGTGTTTCTCCTCCACACTGCAA
Organism: Callinectes sapidus; assembly: GCA_020233015.1. Classification (NCBI taxonomy): domain Eukaryota; kingdom Metazoa; phylum Arthropoda; class Malacostraca; order Decapoda; family Portunidae; genus Callinectes; species Callinectes sapidus. The sequence goes on along the minus strand of CM035189.1, from coordinate 1,891,610 downwards.
ATTCCTCTCAGTTGCCCGACAGGCGAGGAGTTTGACACTGCCACCAGCAAGTGTGCTGCTGTTCCCACCACACCTACCGTTCCCACCACCACCCAGCCCACTGTCACATGCACAGAGGTGAGTCTCCCTTCAGAGTCTTCAGAGGTGCATGAGTGCGCTGCTAGTCTCACCTTCCCCACACAAAGCACTCAGTTGTCGTCGTGTTGACATATACACACACAGGCTGGCGGGGCACTGGCTGGCTTCATGAGTGCCCCGAGACTTAATGGCAGAGCGAACACTGATCCCAGAGCAATGTTTTATCGGTTCTCTGTGTCCCCAGGACGGCGTCTTCCCTGTGCTGCCCAGCTGCTCTGGCTACTACGCCTGCTACACTGTCTTGGACTCGGTGATGTCCACTGGTATCGTGTCCTGTGTTGACCCTACACCAGTCTTCAATCCCGACACCTCGTCCTGCGAGGCGAGCATCTCCGGTCCTGCAACACCAACCTGTGGCGCCGGTGACATTGTCACGGCAGACACCGTGGAATGCAACGCGTTCTATGTGTGCAACAGCGGCGCCACTGTGGGGGAGAAGATCTGCTGCGGCGAGGGCGAAGTGTTCAATCCCGCCACCATAAGCTGCGAGGCGGACACCGGCAGCGTCACTTGTCCCACCACCAACCCCTGCTACGACGGCGAGATCGAGAAGAAATGTCTGCCTCCCACTTGTTGAAAAGATTAACATTAATGCAGCAAGTTTGTCTCCATTCCAACATTACCTCTCCAACACACACACACCGTGGTACGAAGACTCCGAATTGCCATGTACATCTTCCAGTCAAATGTCACCCATTGCTGGTGTGAGGCGAATCCTGGAATTGAATAAACGTACAACAGCAGCTCGAACAAGTATCCTTACTATATTTCCTTTCCCATTGGGCGTCAGTTACTGATATCCACTACTTTGCCCTTGCATGATATATGAGAAGTGAGTAGATGAAATAGTTATCCAAAGAGTCGTTGTTGGAATTGCTCGGCACGCCACCACTTGTAGCAGCGCTTGTTACCTTCTCTCCACTTAGCTAAATGCATCACGAAGCTTCAGCATGCTTGGTGGGTGTGGTAGTAACTGTCATGATAAACAAAAGGTAAAGAAGAAGTGAAGAGTGAAGAACTATTTGCATGGCCTTAGTAACACCAATTCACTCTGAGGACCCTGTAGCATTAGGAAAGTAAGAGAATCAACACCATTTGGAGACTTATTCGTGACAAGTGTGATTACAGTAGATGCAGGTAAAGACTACAAAGATTTACTACATTTGGTCAGATCTATAGGTCTCCATTACGGGGTCTACAGACCTTTGAATGTCATGAAGTTGCCTTTTGGGGTTTGGCTGACCCATTTATTTAATTTATTTCCTTTTTTTCGGAGAGTTAAACCAACAAGATATAAGTGAGGTGACTCCACTGTTTGCATCTCATTGGATAATTAAAGACAAATGTGTCTGGCAGCTCGAGTGTGCATGAGAAGCCTTGACTTAATTAAAGCCTTGGTCCACACTTTACTGCAGGAGCTGAAGGGAAGAATTCTTACGCCCAGAGAAACGGTATATATCTTAAGAATATCTACGATGTTAAGTTTACCTCTCAGATTTACGATACTCATTTTTCCTGTCAACTGAAGCTTGAAAAGAAAGTAAGGAGATCCAACAAGGTTTTATTTCACGTATATAAGAGCACTTGGTGGGGTGGGCAAGAACCTGCTATGCTTATACGGTGGGTGATTTCTCGTCGTCATCGGGCAAGGTGGATGGAGTGGATGCGTGGGTGGATGTATGGGTGGATGCAGGGATGGAGTGCCTGGAATTGATGGGCTCGAAACTACAATACGCCGGTGGATCGTTGGAAAGGGCAGATGGATGAACCGAGTGGGGAGGACAGGTGGGGACATTCATGGTGTGGAGCGAGTGGGCAGGGAGGTGTGTGGAGTGCAGGAGGGCGGGTTCCCGAGAGGCGGGCTCTCCACACCCACCGCACGGCCACCCGCTGGACACATCAGACGCCATCACCCATAGTAGTTTCCTGGAGGCAAAGGGAGGGGGGGAGACGAGTGTCAGAGTAACACACACACACACACACACACACACACACACACACACAACAAAAGTCACCATTAAGAACACTTATGATATTTCTGGTATCGATGGACGTGTACATAACAAAGAAAGGAATGAGAAGACTGATATCCAAGTTGTGCGTCTCATGTGTGTGTGTGTGTGTGTGTGTGTGTTCATCGTCCACGCACCTGTAGACCTCCACGGTGCCTCTTTCTTCCAGCTGCTTGATGGTGTCCGGCATCGAGGTGTCCCCAGTCTCTGGCAGAACCATGGACACCACGCCCGCTAGGAGTGACGCCACCCCGAACACCACAGAGGGTGTCCATGAGCTGGTAGAGCCCTAGAGAGAGAGGGGGGGAGGGGGGAATAAACTAGGGATCACTCTCGAGCAGGAATGAAGCAAACAGTTAGTCATAATTAAAAGCAGGACAACTTAATAAAGTATTAGATCTAAAATAACTTCTTTCTTCCCCCCCCCCCCCGCTCTCTCTCTCTCTCTCTCTCTCTCTCTCTCTCTCTCTCTCTCTCTCTCTCTCTCTCTCTCTCTCTCTCTCGCTCTCTCTCACCAAGAGCTCTATGATGAATGGTGAGGTCATGGAGCCTACGCGGGACATCATGAAGGCTGTGCTGGTGCCGCGCGTCCTCACCTCCGTCGG
>CM035189.1:1866355-1886355 GCA_020233015.1 Callinectes sapidus | reverse complement strand
ACGCCGCCCCACACCATGGTACCCAGCGCCCATGGCAGGAACATCACGATACCCAACACAGGCCGCACCCTTGGCGACGACACTTCCATGGCTGCAACACACGCAGCCGAATGGCGTACCATTAGCTGGGTGTTTTGATCTTTGTCTGTTTTTTTTTTCTTTTTTTCATCCAGTGTGTACAGAAATGAAGCTGGCAAGTGCATTCACCAAAAAGCAATCAAAGACCGAGAAAAAGCAAAGACAAAGAGAATAAAGCACTGGAAGCGAGGAAAAAATAACAAACAAGAAATAAAGAAAGAGAAGTAATAAGAGAGGCATTGCTGCATCCTTCATAATATAGCCATTACGTTACTTTGGCCACTATAGCTTTACTTAACTTCTTGCAAGATAAGGGAAGGCAACACACACACGCATCCTACCGAGGATGTATCCCGTTTTGAGGATGGTGGCGTGCAGTGTCCCCAGCAGGAAGCGCGAGATGAGCACGGAGATGAGGGAGGGCAGCCAGCAGGACGCCAAGGCCACCACAGCGTACACCACAGAGCCGATGGTGATGGTGGGCCGTCTCCCGTACCTGCAATGGCGGCACACTCACCCATCAAAGCTTTGGCCTCACTCACTCATTGACTTTCTCTGGCAATTAAGTCTGTTTACGTATGAACCATCCACTGTCAAATGGTGGAAATACAAACATGTTTCAAATGTCTGCGTCGAGAGTCATGGCCTTTCTCAGTGCCAGTTCTTTATAATCAATGTATAAGAGAAGTTAGCCCAGGGCAAAAAAAAAAAAAAAAAAAAAAAAAAAAAAAAAAAAAAAAAAAAAAAAAAAAAAAATCGAAAAAGGCCTATTTACATGCCAATTCCCAAAACTAAATTAAAAGAAATTAACAAATATTAGAGGATAAGTGGCTTGAAATTTCCCTGAAAGAGTCAAGTCATGGAAAGGAGAAACTATAGAAGCAAGCAAGGAGTTCCATAACGATAGGAAGTTAATGAGTGCCATGAGTACCTTTTCCAGCAGTGAAGGTTTATGAAAGGCGTCTCATGCAGAAAAATTATTACTACTTCAGGAAGCAACACCTACAGCGGACGTAGTAGCAAGTGAGAGGATCCTGCTGGCAACTGTTGAAGTGTAGGATGCCTGCATGGCTGGAGTTACTGAAGTGGTCTAACATGACAAACCAGAAGGAATCAGGTCGATGGCATTGTACAACGCTTTTAATAATGCTCATCAAGTTGCTTGTGAAACACCTCAGCTCCCTACAAAGTGCCTGTGGTGATCTGAGCGACACACATAGGTAAGTATTCATAGTAAAGGTCACGAGGCGCAAGACACTCACTTATCAGCCAGGAGTCCATTGAGAGGCGCGCCCACCATCACTCCGAACATGTAGATGCTGGTGTAGGCAGCGCGCAGGTACTCCATTCCACACACCAACCCGAACTGCAACACCACAACGTTAACAAGACAAGGATATGCTACCTACTGTACTGTATACCTAACAACACTGTAGTTCCTCACACTGCATGTCTCTGGCGAGTATCTGCTAATAAGCTCTGTGTTCTTAACCCCTTCAGTACTAGGATGTATTTTCATATCTATTTTCGCGTATTATTTGTCGATTTTACACCGTTTCAGAAATTCATGTGGGGATTAAAATACATGGAGTCTTCCGAATGTTAATAAAATCGTCTCATCATACCCCAAACTTAAGGTAAAAATGTTTCCCAATACTGAAGGGATTAAGCGTTGTTCTCTCGCCGATAGTGTTTTCAAAGCTTATGTAGACTATCAGTCAGGTTCTCATGGATATTTTTTTCCTATTAACTATGTAGAAATCTTGTCAAACTATAGCTATCGTGAAAACAACCATGAAAACTCCTGTGACTACCACTTGCAGACTGTTAAAAGTGATCGAGATAAGTCATGTGCCTTTACTTTATTACATTGTGTGTGAGATAAATGGTTTCATTTCTATTATGTGATAGGTTAGGTGACTGAAGAATAATACCTGGTACGAATAAAGATTAAAATTGCATTGTATTAAGACGTTTAAGATGACTGTGCTGAGCCGTGACTATTTCTTATCCAATTAGCTCACCAACACTCACACCACTTCCTCGCTACATGTGCACTCCCGTCACCCAGCCTTACTCTTGTCGTTCTGCCTCACCTCTGACGTGACGGTGGAGACGAAGGTGGAGTTGTCGAAGGACCATCGTGTGCAGGGGCGCTCCAGGGGCTCCTCTCTGGAGGGATCCTTCACATAGTAACTGCACGAGTCCCTGCAATGAGACAGATACACACACCCACATACAGTGCATTGCGTCGGCATGTGGACATACGTACGGACATACCACCATAAGAAAACATGGGAGGTTGCAAGAATCTGTTAGAACTACACGTGGCCGTCAGTCCCTGTATCATGAAACAAGGGAAGCTGCAATAAGTCATCATAACTTAGACGTGGCATGCTTACTTACCTAACTATTCGTATTTCCAATCTACATCCAAAAATGAGTCTAATCTTTTCTTTTAAAGGTCTCTATTGATTCGACATTAATAATCTGACTAATGGTATTAATGAGTCTATTCCATTAATTTTCAACTTTGATAAGTATTTTCTTTATCATATATATTTTTTCCATGATAGTATGCTGTTCCGAAGCCGCCACACGACATACAAGGCGCAAAAACGCAACAAGAACGAGCTGGAACTCAGTGCATTCAGACACTCAAGTTGACATTCTATAAACTTAATACTCGAAATAAACAATTTTAAAGCCATCTCCATTACACTTTCTCGGGCAATTAGTCCTAAGGTATGTGTGCAACACACGCACACACATACACACACACAAAGACATGATGCCAGTAATCGTAACGGGCAATTCACGGTCACCACGTGAGGTCAGAGACGCGATATACGTGTGTGTGTGTGTGTGTGTGTGTGTGTGTGTGTGTGTATGTCTGTGTCTGTGTCTGTGTTACTAAGCGTGACTGTGTGAGACAGAAGACTTGGTTATGATTGTGTGTGGGTGCTTAATTGCAGTGCGTGTGTGTGTGTGTGTGTGTGTGTGTGTGTGTGTGTGTGTGTTTAGGAGTGAGGGGGAAAGATAAAGTGTTTCTTACTGCGTAGTGACGTAGGAGGCCAAAGGGACTGAGGGGTCTGAGGCGCCGGGTAGGCACTGGTAGTCAACCTTCGGGGCGAGGAAGGGACCCGCCAGGGTGTGATAGCAGGGCAGCGACACGCCTGTTGAGGCGGCGGTGGTAAGACGCTGACGCTGCAGGACACACACACACACACACACACACACACACACACACACACACACACACACACACACACACAGATAGATAGGTACATAGATAGATAGATAGATAGATACATAGATAGATAGATACATAGATACATAGATAGATAGATAGATAGATAGATCACCTATATCTAGTAACTACATTAAATTAAGATAAAAGAAAAAAAAAGTAAAAGGAAATGAGGAGAAGGAAGGAGAAAAGAAGAAAATAGTAAATAAAGCGAACATAAAAACAAATAAATCAAAACAAAACAAAAGAAAATAAAACTATAACACACAATGCAACATCTGTCATCACACACACACACACACACACACACACACACACACACACACACACACACACACACACACACACACAGATAGACAGATATAATCATATTACTAGGCACATGTAGCACTTACATGTAGCATTACATGACTACGTAAACAAAAGTGAAAATACACATATTTACATTTACAAAATACGTACTATCACCAATCCTGTATCTTCTCTTCCCCAGGTGGTGATGATGTTGGTGATATTAGTTATGGTGATCGTGATGGTAATGGTGAAGATAATTTTCCACATCTCAATATTTGCTGACTATAGAGAGATGAAAGGACTACTACTACTACTACTACTACTACTACTACTACTACTACTACTACTACTACTACTACTACTACTACTACTACTACTACTACTACTACTACTACTACTGCTACTACTACTGCTACTACTACTACTACTACTACTACTACTACTACTACTACCACTACTACTACTACTACTACTACTACTTGTGGCCATTTCTACTCCTGATTTTTACTACAATCACAAAAGGAACACCACCACCATCACCTTCACCATAACTCACAGTAAGCCAGAGCCGTGAAGTGCACTAGGTTCCATTTCCCGGTTCCGAGCTGGCTTAAGATCCCGTCCAGCTGGCTTGCCATTACCTCTACACTCCGCTCCTCCACCGCTAGCTCAATACACTGCGCTCTGGAAGAAAAAAAATGACAGCATGTACATTCTGAAGGAAGACCACGCTGAAGAAAGCAAGTCACGATCAAGGAGGTGTTGAAGGTGACAATTAATGAAGGTCACAGAAGTACTGGGTAACAAAATTAATACTTTCCTGCAGACGAAACTTGCAACCGTCCAGAAAAGGTGATAAAGATGAGAAGGAAGAAGAAGAAGAAGAAGAAGAAGAAGAAGAAGAAGAAGAAGAGAGAGAGAGAGAGAGAGAGAGAGAGAGAGAGAGAGAGAGAGAGAGAGAGAGAGAAGCATAGACTTAAACTTCAAACCGCAGTAAATAACTTAACAACAAACCAGACGAAAGTTACTACACATCACACATACATAATAACCATTTCGTGAGGCTGCTAGAAGATACAGTAATATAATATACATTGGACACTCGCATCAAGCCTTCCTTTCACTCCAACCTGTTTCTAAATGGTTTTGGACGACACATTGCATTTTGTGACGTAAGCCTTGAGGGAAGTGAAGAGGAACGAGACACTTACGGCACGGCAACAGAGCGGCCTATGGTAAACGAGAGGGAGGGTAAGGAGGAACAAGCTGGGCGTGAGTGTGTGATGCCGGAGACCTAAATGAGTTGGGTACAGTGCATGAGTGGCCATAAACTCTTCCTGCTTCGGAGTTCTCAGTTCAATTAGAAAGAGAATGCTTTCAGAAGAAGTTGACAAAGTTGGCTTGAATTAAAGTAAACCTGATTAACACTCTGCCCTAATACTCGTCTCTACAATGTGCCTTTTCAGTGTATATAAAGAATTTGGTCTTCCATAAAATTGATAGCCAAAAAATTATATTTAAAAAGGGCCCACTGAAGGCACCATGACATAAAAAAAAATGAAGTTCACGATGTCATCCATAATTTGAGGTTTTCAAACTTGAGACGAACTGACGCCAGGAATTTGTATCAATGGATATATTTTGTTTTCTTGTTCTTCACACTCACTTGTGTCTTCTGAAGCTATGGTAATTATATAGAGAATAATGTTCATGATATTAGATCACATTAGATTCTTTCTTTATTGGTGCAGGTGGTGGACGGAGCAACATTTGGTTGGTGACTGTGAATGGATATGTAGCTAGATGTGATAGTGAGAGAGAGAGAGAGAGAGAGAGAGAGAGAGAGAGAGAGAGAGAGAGAGAGAGAGAGAGAGAGAGAGAGAGAGAGAGAGAGAGAGAAACCGGAAAGAAAAGTCCTAACTTATGAAACACTAACACCAGGAACTAATAACTAATAACTGACACATATATTTTGTTCTTCTCGTGTTCCTCGCACTCACTCTTTTCTTTTGAAATTGAAAGAAGTTTAGACCATTCACGGGTTGTTTGGCGGAATGAAATATAACAACAATTACATAGAAAATAATCAGACGACTTCCTGATACGACTATTGTAAGAAAGGCTACGTGAACTAAACATTCCTTTCTTTAGCGATGGAAGTTATAAGGACAACAAATGTATAGTGTGTTTACCTGACCGAGTTTACATATACGTGACTGTGTTTGGATGAGGGGGTGAGAGTACATAGCCTTGAGGAGCGGATGAGTGGGTGAGGAGGTGGATGTTGCGGCGTAGAGATGTGTGTCAATGTGGTGGATGGACACTGCTAACAGGATGTCTAGTCACCAAAATGTGGATGAGTAGATGGAAGCGAGAGAGAGAGAGAGAGAGAGAGAGAGAGAGAGAGAGAGAGAGAGAGAGAGAGAGAGAGAGAGAGAGAGAGAGAGAGAGAGAGAGAGAGAGAGAGAGAGAAAGAGAGAGAGTGGGGGGGGGGGGGAATTCAGGGTTTGCTTGACAACTGCATTATTGGTTATAAGATGTTCTTGTTGCGGTGTAACATGCTGGTGTCAAGATGGTGGTGAGGGTGGTGGTGGTGGCCTTACGGGGTGAGGAGAACGTGGCTCGCATGCCATTCCCTCTTTTCTTCAATACTTTGGGTTGCTAATTAGGACCAGTTTTCAAATACCACGGTCATGATTATAAGGCTTCTTGTGTGTGTGTGTGTGTGTGTGTGTGTGTGTGTGTGTGTGTGTGTGTGTTTTACTGACGGTGTAGATTTTGTTAAGATGTTATTAGAAACATGGAAAACTTTTATTAAAAAGTAAGTGGATAAATAAATAAACAAACATATCAAAACATACATACATACATACATACATACTGAAAACAAGGTTTGAAAAATTAAAAAGTAACACAAAAGTGTTAATTTTGAATTTTTTTAACCTTATTTTCAGTTTAAACTTTTACCTTTATATGCTCTAGTACTTTTATACTTTTATATACTTGTATAGTGTATAGGATTGTATATATATATATATATATATATATATATAATTATATATAATATATATATATATAATATATATATATCTATCTATATATATATATATATATATATATATATATATATATTAAATCCTTGAAAACATCACTAACCAGTTTCCAAGGACAAGGAGCTTGTCGTGGTTTTTTTTTTTTCTGATTGGCAGTGTTGGATCTTTGTCTCGGAGTTACTAGGCTTACAAATGAGATAAAATTAAAAAAAAAAAAAAAAACTATTAACTTTCAGTACACACAAGATTAGTTTCCAATGGACATGATAAAACATATTTCTTTTGCTGGCGGTGAAGAATCCTTGTCAAATAATGACTCGACTCAAGAAAACAATCTTGAGAATCCCACTGTCTTCCAGTAAATCCTGTTGGAGATAGGACGCTGAAATGTTTAGGAATAAGAAAGCATCCCTTGTCTGAGTTAAGTACTTCGCTATATCTTATATTCCATTCACTCTGAAATACTTACTTTTCTCTCACTGAGGCTCAAAGAAACAAGAAACCTCCTTAGTTTCCTTCTTGCTGGCAAAGTGCGTGCCTCTGCCGCCGTCTCGCCACAGACTCCCTTTCTCGTCGGTGGTCACAGAAGGACTGACTGAACATACTGAGGCACTGCCTGGTGGTCTTACCGAGCGAGGAATGATTTCAGCTTCCCTCCCTCTCCCCTAACCCTTTCCTCATTGCTACCGGAGAAAGAAAAGACGCGTAGGAGGGGAAGGGAAGACAAGGGAAGAGTACTGCGCATTTCATTAGGATTTTGTTTCACTCGTGGATTTCTTCCTACAGTGATGGAGGGCATCCTTGAGAGGTGCGTGTAGTACGGGGTCAGGATTTCGTCTATGTAGAATTTTATTATATTTCTTTGTTACAATCATAATGTCTTTATCTTTTCCTCTGTCTCCATGAGATCGTCTCTCGGTGGATGATCGAGAAGAGAAAAGGAAAGGGAAATATATGTAGCCAAGCAGAAAAGGCGATGCGGAGTCACGAACGCAGGCTGGCTTACGTGTGGAAAGGTGCAATGGCTCTCAATCCTGCCGGGGAATATGCTACTGCTGGCCTGCCCCCCCCCCCCCACCTCCCTCTCTCTCTTTCTCCTTCCATCTCCGTATAACCACCTAACATATCCTTTCTCTTACTTCTGTAGTACTTGCCTTCCACTTCCCTTCCACCAGTGGCGGATCCAAGGGGGTGGAGTGGCCCCCACAAATCTCAAAACTTGTATTGTTCCACAAATTCTCGCATTTGTCCTTATTGAACAAAGGTAATCTAATTATTGTTATATAAACATATTATCAATACTCTTATTACATAAAAAAAAAAGAGCTCAGTATACAATCAAAATTATTTCAGGATTGGAACGTTTTCAAAAAAATTCTTTTGGGGAGGGGGTAAATACAGCGCTCTAATAATTAAGAGATTCAAGTAGGCGCCGCAACAGCAAGGAAGGAAGGGGAGAGAGAGGGAGGGGGGTAGGAGGGAGGGAATGAGTGGCGAAAGGAAGGAGGGGAAGGGAGGGAAGACGAGGGGGAGGGTGGGAGAGGGGGGGGGGGAGATGCGTACGAATGGCGGGGGTAGAAATAGGCGGGAGAGAGGGAGAGAGGGGGGTGGAAGGTAGGAGGGAGAGATGTGGAGTGAATATATGACAGGAATGAGAGAGTGCGCCTTGGAGTGCACTTTTAAAATTGTAAAAACTCAATAGAAGTGGGGGGGGGAGGGAGCAGGAGGGAGGAGAGTGGTGGTGGGTAGGTAGGGAGAGGTGGAGTGGGACAGACAGACAGATAAGGGAGGGGGTAGGTTGATAAGGACGAGGGGAGAGGGAGGACAGGAGGGTAGGGATGGAAAGGGAATGGAGGAAGGGGGGAAGGTGGGTGTTTAGATGGGGGGATAGTAGTCTGAGAGAGAGAGAGAGAGAGAGAGAGAGAGAGAGAGAGAGAGAGAGAGAGAGAGAGAGAGAGAGAGAGAGAGAGAGAGAGAGAGAGAGGCAGCGAGTTGGGGGCAAGATAAATAATGAACTAGTAAATATTGTCTATAGCTTAGAATAGGTAGCAAATGGCTGTGCACATTTTTAACCCTTTCACTGCTATTTGCTCTCTCTTTTCTTTGCAACTGCTCATCATAAGACATCTTTTTTCGTTCAACAGTTACCTGAAATCTTTAAACTTGGTAGAAATTGCAAAATATACTCTTTTTTATGCCCTCCTTTCTTGCAGATACTAATAAGAATCACATACATAGCTAGTCATGTTCTCATATCGCACTGAAAGGGTTAAAATTGTAAAAAAAAGTCGGTAAAATAGAAAAGAGGGGGTGCAGGTGGGGGGGGGGGAGAGTGGTGGTGGTGGTGGTGGGTAGGGAGGTGTTGAGTGGGACGGACGGACGGACAGACAGAGAGAAAGGGGCGGTGGTGGAGGGACAGGAAAGGGAAGGGGTATGATGGCAGGGAAGGTGGAGTGAGGTGGGACGGAAGAAAATATATAGGAGAGAGGGGTTGGAGGGATGGGAGAGTCAGTGGGAGGATGGTAGGGGTGGAGGGGGGTAGGTGGGTGCTTAGATGAGGGATGGTAGGTTTAGAGAGAGAGAGAGAGAGAGAGAGAGAGAGAGAGAGAGAGAGAGAGAGAGAGAGAGAGAGAGAGAGAGAGAGAGAGAGAGAGAGAGAGGAGGAGAGAAAGATGTGGAGGGGAGGGGTGGGGCAGTTTTCTTCGTTTGTTTACTTGCTTACGTTTTTTCTTTACATTTTTTTTTTATTGCTTTGGTGTTTTGCGAGTGTTTGATAACTTGTGTTATTGGTTTAGTGTCTTTTAATTACTATTCCACACTGATTTTGTTGTATTTCTTGATTTTCTGGTTGTTTCAAGTGTCAAGTTATCTCTTTGCCTTGCTTTGCCTTGTTCGCTTATTTATGTATTATTTCGTTCATTACTTTTCCTTTGACTTTATGGCGTTTTATATTTGTTCCAATGTTCATCTGTATTGGTTGCATCACCTACTTGATTTCCTAGCGCATATACTTTGTGAATAACAAATTAGCAAGGTACGACTACTGGTCGTTCCAGGCCGTGACGTCTACAGCCACACGTCAGCAGGTGAGGGTGGGAGGGAGGGAGGGCCGAGGGCCGGCAGCTGTCTGTCTGGCAGGTCCTTGAGTCAGTGTGTTGTAGGGTGGAGGTGTGAGGGGGTGGAAAGGTCTTATCCTATTGAAAAGCCTCTAGTTGAACGACCACGGGATTTGAAATGTTTGACCATTCGAGTGACATACCATTAAGACGATTTTTACCTTCCAAACCCTCGGGAGGAAGTGACAAGCGGGATTGAACGATATAAGAACACAATAAGGAGACCGTGCTAGTTGTTCAGTGTCATCTTAATACTGGGCTAAAGCCGCAAGATGGAATCACAGGGGCTGAACTACGTTATCAAGGTGACTGCAAGCGCTGTGACACAAGCCTCACGGTGTCAGTGTTTATTTAAGGCAGTCACTCCTATATGGGAGGGATAATCCCCCCACCACAGACCCCGGCGCCATCTTTGATTTTCATTTCATAAGTCATTTTTAGTCTCATCTCTCATCTTGCCACAGTATGGAGCCATGGTACTGAGCTTTCATATTAGCCATTCAGACATAGCTTTCGTGGTCAAGTCTTGGTTTTGTGAAGGTTTAAGCGAGATATGAGGGGGGGTCGAACCCCTCCCCATTGCCCCCGCCATGTTGGATATCATTCCGCCACCCAGCTTATATTTCAGTATATTTTCTTTTATTTCTGGACTGTTTATTTAGGCTCAATAGTGAAATGTAATGCTTTCTATGAGTACTGTGGGGTGTTTTGAATGTCTGCCATGCGTGTGTGGGATGGAGATAGCTGTGGTTGGCGTTATGATGATCGTAAATAAGGGCGGATTTCTACACCAAATTTCTTAGAACGCCCAAGACCATTATTTATTTGAGGCAGTATCAAGTTCTTATTAATTGCCAAGGATAGTCCATATTAAACCATGTTTTGTGCGTAAAGTTCAGTGAAATCAGGGAAAGATAAAAGTGTTTTCTAGCGGTGTTAAAGTCGCACTAATTATTTATTTATCAGCCTGTGAATTATTCATTTCTGCCTCTAACTCACTCCAATGTGTTGAAAGTAATTGAAAATAAGTAGTCAAGTGTTTTGAAGTGGTTTTTGGTTCCTTTGAAGTGGTAGTGAGTGAGTTTTTAATGATTTTTAAAAAGGGTCATATTTTTTATAAAATACTTTTAGTTCTAGTAGAAATTCTTTACAATTACTGTTGTTTGGAACTTATTTATGGTTTGGGAATTAGTTAGAGTATTTAACCAGCCGGAATATGTCCAGTATATCGATCTGAAAGCGTTTTTTCGATAGGTCATTTTTTAAATGGTCTCCCCTAAAATACGTACGTAAACAAAAGAGCACCAAGCTGTGACGTCATCAGCTGTGACGTCATAATGGCGGGCGCCTTCCCCTTCCTGCTCCCTCCCCTACCTGACTCTTATCATCCTTATATAGCATGATTTACTGCATGTTTACCGTGTGTGTGTGTGTGTGTGTGTGTGTGTGTGTGTGTGTGTGTGTGTTACTGTTATACTGTTATATTTGCTCTTGTCATAATATCTAGCATTGTGAAGTGATTTTTTCCAGGTATATTGAGGTATTTTCTGGTATATATGTCATGTGTGTGTGCATGGACTTGCAGGATGTTTACACTTTCATGTCTTAGCCCCCCACAACATGTGTAGTTGTACTAGACTATTTACATATGCGAGATGATGTGCTCCTCGGGGCGGTAAAGGGACAGAATCTGTCTTGGGATGTGGTGCATAATAATAGGTTCGGTCAAAGAGTGTTTGATTTAATGGCAATATTTTTACCTCATCGTTTAGTAATCTGGATGTCCTGAGGTCGTACCACTTTACATCCCAAGGCATAATGCCTTAATTTGGATGGTTTGCAATTTTAACATGTTAGTTTTTGCGCTAAGAGAGAATGTTTGGGTACAGTACGTTAAATGTGGCTGGACTAGAGCCTTGTAGCTAGAGGTGAAGTTCTGTTTTTTTTGTCACTGTCGCGGAACCTATAGAGACTGTTAAGCGCTCTCTCTCTCTCTCTCTCTCTCTCTCTCTCTCTCTCTCTCTCTCTCTCTCTCTCTATATATATATATATATATATATATATATATATATAATTATATATATATAGAGAGAGAGAGAGAGAGAGAGAGAGAGAGACGACAGGTGGGGTTAGCTAAATATTGGATTATTTCGAGGGTGGTGAAAAGGAATTGCCTTGTGTACGTCATCTTACCTGGAAACTATAAGAGTGTGGACCAGTGAATCTCGGGTTTTCTGTAATAATCATATTAGATATCTATGCACTGTGCGTACAAGTGAACCATCTCTTTCTTGTCTATCGTATACGTATAATTTTCATTATGCATGAGGGATTTTTTACCCTTTGTAAGTACTCTCTTTTGTCAACAGGTAAAGCATAACACGAATATAAAGTAGAACTGTCGAAAATAGATAAATGGATGGGGCACCTCGACTCAGCAATGAAAATGTTAACCCCGTTTGAAACAAATAAAAGTTATGAGCTTCAAGTCTACTGAGTATTTAAACTTTAAGACTCAGAAGTTGAAAGATTGACAGAGGGTTATTTGACAGTTGTGAGTATTGTGGGTGAGGATGAGATGTTAACATGGCAACAGGGAAATCTCACATGTACACTGCACAGCTGAGACACCAAAACAACGCCTCCATTGTGAATTGACTGAGAGAGGTGCGCCAGGGACCCCAAGGTATTTATTGCTATCAATGAATTGGATGTGTGCATTGTTTTGTCATTGATGGATGGATTACTTCTCACTACCTCCATTGGGTTAATCAACAGAATTGGTCCTTGTACCCTATGCACACCACACATACATATAATTAGATAGCGTTGGTTCTTACTGTAGGGGTCACAGTTTGAAGATCTTAGGGCCTCATCACTCCACTGATGCCAAAAGTCGTTTCTTCTCATCAGCACCTGCAATTCTCTCTCTGAATTAGTTGTGTCGGCTTAATCTTTCAAGTCTTTTAAATATTTGCTTGAACAGTTTGTAGGCCACCTCTTTATGAGTATTTTTAGCTAGATCTTTTATGGAGCTCTGCTCTGCTCTGCATCAAACAGTCCAATATTTGGACTGGTACTGCTATGGAGAGTACGAGCTACCATCGCTGGCTACACCAGCCTAATCAAACGTGTTCAATTTAACCAAAATTAATTTAACCTAACCTAACCTAGCTATCAACTTAATTGAGGCAATACACACCACTGGGACATATTCCTAAAAAAAATTAACCTCAATCCAACTAAAGTGATCTAACCTAAGCAAATTAGCCTGACCTGACTGGCAACATTAGAAAATTAATATGAAGTCGTTATGTTATTATTGGAATGCCCAATTTCATAAAAGCTATTTTAGCTGGAGATGAGGGGTTAAGTTTGCAGTTTAGATTATAGCAAAGGACAGACTGAGGATGTTCAGTGAAGAAGAGAGGGACAGTTAAGAGTCATTAAAGAACAGGATGAAGTAAATTTTTTGAAGATTGTGTCTAGTTCATGAATTAAGTCTTGAAGCAATGCTTTATCCAATCAGAAATTTTACAGGGATCAGAAGTCAGGCAATTCAGAAGTTAATCTCAGAATCAGCTTAATCACTAAAAAACAAAAAATCAGTTCTATATCATCTATCGTTTGAGAATTTGTTTTTATATATCAACCAGTGTCACTTGGATGTGGATGGAAGATACTTAATATATTTTTTGAAATTCTTTAGCAGCATGTAATAGCCATTCTTCTGTTTAGAGTCAATGATTGCTACTCTGATTGTGACTATAGTAGCATTACTAGTGGAAATATTAGTGCGCAAGTGCAATGCCATTTTTTACTCTG
This sequence comes from Callinectes sapidus, assembly GCA_020233015.1. NCBI lineage: Eukaryota > Metazoa > Arthropoda > Malacostraca > Decapoda > Portunidae > Callinectes > Callinectes sapidus. The sequence continues at coordinate 1,872,739 of CM035189.1, read as the reverse complement.
CATTTTGATAGGCGAGGCAACGCGCCCCCCGGCATATGCCCCCCATGATTGATTGATTGATTTTGATACAATATTATATCTAATCACTTTAATTCACAGGATGGAGAACAATACTGCAATGAGCCAATTTGAATGTGCAAATAGAACAAAGCAAGGAAGGAATGATCTCAGCACAGATATGTCTAGTCTTTCTTTACGGTAAGATATAATATATAATGCTCTTTTTCAAAGGACAAGCTCACAGTGAAAAAACTTTAGTTTGTTAGAAAATTATTCTTCAACCTCTCAAGATGTTTTTTTACACAAGTATGTACAAGTTGTGCTTCATATGAATTTATATATAAGATTGTATAGAGTTTGCCATATGTAGAGCAGATTCACTTAAAGAACTGAGTTAATTGAATGATAGGATGACCTTACTCATTACTTCCATTGTCTTCCACACCAGAGAGACAAAGAGGACTGACTTTTTACCATGGGATGACTATTTCATGGCAGTGGCCTTTCTTAGTGCCATGAGGAGCAAGGACCCTTCTTCCCAGGTGGGGGCATGTATTGTTAATTCTGAGAAAAAGATAGTGGGCATAGGTTATAATGGGATGCCCATTGGATGCAGTGATGATGAACTACCATGGAACAAGGAATCCTTAGATCCATTACAAACCAAATATATGTATGGTATGTAAATCATAACACGTGTGTGTTATTTGCTTTTTTTTATATTTAGAGCTTACGAAAGATGCAGTGCTGAGTATATAAGGTGAGGGGATTACAGGAGAGTGAAAGTATCATTGTATGTTAAAATAGAAATAGATGGACACTTTTATTGCAGCTATCCCAAGGGAAGAGGTTTTTATGAACAGGTGCCTGATATAGATGTAGATTTTTTCTCTCCTCCAAGGTGTGGTATTTTCATTTTATTGTTTAAAAATACAGATAGATAGATTTTTTTCTCTCCTCCAATATGTGATATTTTTATTTTATTGTTTAAAAGAAAGAAACGTTCTTTATAAAGTTAAAGAAAACTTCATTGAGTAGAGTATACATTTTATTAACTTGTATAGTGCCTGATCAAAAATTATTTTTCTCCAGGGTGCTGGAACATTTTTCCCTCCCTTAATTTTTGTAATGAAAACAAGAATTAAACTTCACATATGGGGTCATAAGTGCCCTGAAGTTAGTTTTCATTGTGAATATCGGCAAAAAACAATTTTGCACTAGCAATCTTCTGTACATATTACCATCAAGATTTAAACCTGATTTTCAGAAATACCTGATTTTCAGAACATACCCCCACCAAAAATACTTCCAAAGTACTTACATCAATTGTGCTGTTTTATTTTTTATTTATTTATTTATTTATTTATTTATTTATTGCTATTTATATATACATACTATAGTAGCATTGTTTTTGTTCACTTTTTATGTTAAGGAATAATATTTGCTTTTACTCTTATTACATAGTATCTTTCATTTTCTTTTTTTGTGTGTGTATTTGATATCTTCCACAGTGTGTCATGCAGAAATGAATGCCATCATGAATAAGAACTGTTCTGATCTGGCTGGCTGCCGTGTTTATGTTGCATTGTTCCCTTGCAATGAGTGTGCAAAGTTGATAATACAGGCAGGGATTAGAGAGGTTGTTTTCGTCTCTGATAAACACCAACAGAAGCCAGAGACTGTGGCCAGCAAGAAAATGTTGGACATGGCAGGGGTGGTGTACAGGTAGGCCTCCCCAGACTGCTCACACTGTACTACCACTACTACTACTACTACTACTACTACCGCCACCACCACTACTACTACCATTACTACTACTAGTATTACTTCTACTATTGTTGTTATTATTATTATTATTATTATTATTATTATTATTATTATTATTATTATTATTATTATTATTACTATTATCAATATTATTATTATCATCATCATTATTATTATAATCATAATTATAACATTGTAATTATTACAGTTGTAATTATTATAACCATTGTAAACTTGCATTATACAGTGGGACTGCGTGCACTTTGGTAGTAGAGGCGCACTGATTGATCAAATCTTGGCCACAGTCTGAGGGTAGGAAGGAGATCGACTCAGGGTAATGGTTCCTTAGTAACAAATGAAAATCATATGTTAGGGACCACCATCATAGTCCTGATGAGCTAAGGAAACCAGGTGTGAACAAAAAATTTCTTCTTCTTCTTCTTCTTCTTCTTCTTCTTATCATTATTATTATTATTATTATTATTATTATTATTATTATTATTATTGTTATTATTATTATTATTATTATTATCATCATTATTATTATTATTATTGAGACTGAAGTATAACAGCAAATACTCCTTTCTTTACAGACAATACTCTCCGTCACAAAGGAAAATAGAATTGAATCTTTCATTAAAAGAATCAGTAAAAAGTGAGCCAACAGCAGATGTCACACAGTCCTCAGAGAGGTAAGGTCGACTATGCAAACACTTTGTTTTAATGCATAAAGATCAAACTAGAATATATATTTTGTTGTTTTTTAATATAGAATTCTAGATGTGATTAACCAGATGAAAATCATCTGAGAAGAACAGTAACTCTGACACCAAACACTTTAATGCTTATTTGTTTTTGGTTTTGGTTAAAATGTAATTATAATAACACAAGAAAATCAGTATTGCATGATTCCTTTTAAAGGATAAGAAAAATTGGGAAGAGAAACCATCAATTTAGGTAGGAAAACAGGTGTTGGTGTAATATTATTCAGATCAGAAATGGTGAATTAGGTGAGAAGTTTCATTGGTGGGTAGAATTGACTTCTACTTGATAATGTAGTTACTGTCCTTTGAATTTGTACATGATAAATGTGGTTGACACATTGAAGTAAAAGAAAATAGTATAACTCATTATGTTTATTAGTATGTCTAGTGTCTTAAATTGGCACTAAAGTCATTTGATAGTAATGCTGTGGCATAAAAGTGGCATAGAAACATTCAAAATCACAATTGCATTTATTTTTCATCAAAACCACCTTTCATCATGATGTGTAGATAAATAATATTTTCTAAATGTTGCATAGCTTCGTTTTTATTATTTTTTTTATTTTATCTAAATCTCCCTGTAGTATATAACAAACATGTGATTAAGGTTGCCTAATACCCCAGGATAGGGAAATCTAACAGAAAGAATGGCAGAAAGTTAACTAACTTGGTTATTATATTGAATAAATATGATGGATGTGTGGGAAGGTGTTGCAGAGGTATATTGCTTTCAGTGAAATTGGAGGATGCAGTGTTAGATTATAGTGAAGGGAGGATAAGAGTATTAGAGCTTGTAAGATGCCAAAAATAGCAATAAATGTGGACTCTTCTGTCATGGCCATCTCTAGTAAAATTCATTGTCACAGAAATCAAATAAATGTTGATACATTAATCAAAATACATTAGAATTATTGAATTATTGATCACCACAAGAATAATTAGAAAGTTTTCAGCAAAGAGATAGTCTTCATATAAATGAGTATTTTCTTGGATAAAAAGAAATTTTGCATTTGTCAGATCTGTAGAATATGTTTGCACCAAGCAAGACTGACGTCTACGAGTGAGTAAGACGGCCCGTGTCTCTTAGATTTAACTTTTTCAGGGACCAAAACAGCAAGAGAAAGGATTACTTGTCCTGGGAGGAGTATTTCATGGCCATGGCACATCTCTCAGCTCTTCGTAGTAAGGATCCATCCACTCAGGTTAGTATGATAACCACAGAACTGTTACCGACACCTGCACTAAACTGCAACACATTAAATCAGGACACACTTCTGAAAAATCACATTATATTGACTCACTTCCCCCTCCCCTTCTCTCTCTCTCTCTCTCTCTCTCTCTCTCTCTCTCTCTCTCTCTCTCTCTCTCTCACATGCAATTTTAGTGGGAATTCATGTTATGTTAGCTCAATTCAGTTATTGTAGCTTGATGGTGATAGATTGCTTTGTACTTTAGACATGGAAGTAGCTCTGCTATCACAAAAGTATATTTTTCTCCCTCTCACTTACAGGTTGGGGCTTGTATTGTGAATTCTAAGAAGAAAATAGTTGGCATTGGTTACAATGGCATGCCTTTAGGGTGTAATGATGACCTCATGCCTTGGGGCAAGTCCAGCAGCAATAAACTGGAGACCAAATACATGTATGGTGGGTAATCAGTCATGTTTTGATACACCTAGTCTTAGCCATGACAAAGCTTTGATGTAGAATTAATAATATATTAGGTATGTTTCTAATATAGATGGAGTAGTAGATTTGTGGACATATTTGAATGAACTTCAACTAACATCAACATTAAGATTGAAAAAGAAACCATTGTCATGTTTTTTAGATTTTTTTACTTTGGTCTTGGTCACTTGAATTTATTTGTCATAGTATGTATTGAAATCTAAGTATTTGATTTACCTATTATCAATTTTATTCTTTTATTTTTAATGATAAGTTAGATATTGGTGATAGTTTGGGAGGATTGATTATTGACAGGCATTCAGTGGCATTCACATACGAGGCATGTATGAAGTCTTTTCTGGTAAACTTCACTCACTCTAGCTACGTATTGTATAAATGACAAAGTAATCATCATAGTTATTATTGCTGCATTACCACATCATGAAAGGATAGCCTAAATTCCTTAGCATCTATACTTATAGTTGACAATAAATAGTCTGATAGGGCCAATTCATCACTGCTAACAAATACTATGATGTGATGTGGCACTGATGATAAGGTGGATGGTGTTCTGGTTGTTACTGGTTCACTGGTTTTATTCCTAGCAAGATCAGGTGTACACTTGCTTTTATAACTTATGCACACTTTATTTCACATTATTACCGTGGAGTACAGTGTTCATAAAAAGATAATGTATCCTTAGCTAAGCACAATAACAGAAAGAATGATCACAATATGTTCAGTAGATATAATTATAACAAGTAATGCTATCCTCCTAGGAGGTGTTACTAGCTTATATATATGATTATATTCATAAAACATTTTTATTAAATGTCTACAAGCTTTATCTCAAAGAAAACATAATTTTGTAATGCAGAGAGTGAAATTTTGCATGAAACACTGAAAATAAACCAGATGGAGCAAATTTAACTGCTGCCAATTGGCAAAAATAATGGCCTTGTCTTCTGTGCCTTCAACAAAAACCATTTCATTGCCTTTATGATATTTTAATTTGTGTTGCTACCCATTGTGGTTGCCATATATCACTATATCAAGAATTTGTCCACTGTAGGCAATGTGCAGCTTAGAGCTTTGTATTGCAGGCAGGTTGCACTTCATTTTCACCCCACTGCATATCTTTATGTATGTATCTCAAACTAAAAGCGTGACTTTAACAATTTGCTAGAATGCATCCCTATCTAATATGTATATGTAAAATGACTTCATTATATGCTAAATTTGTTTACAATAGGGTTTCAAGGAAGTCAGCTATTGTAAAATGAGAACGTCCTCTAATTCCAAAATTTTAATACTATCATTGATGATATTAATATTTCAAAGAAGGTAAATTGATAAATCCTAATAATTTGATTTAGAAAGTATAAAACTCTAACATGCTCTGTTCCCCCCAAAAAAATTATGAATATTGCTACTTTGGAACCAAAACTATGTCTCAGAGATACTGATATATTAATAATGCTGGCAAAATGATTACATATCAGATAACTGATAATCTGATATTGTTATCATGATAAATTATTGTGATAACACCCACCTTTGAGCATCTCATCTGGCTTCTCCCTATAGACAAAAATAAAAATAAGATTTCACTAATAAAACATGGTACATTGACCCAACGAACTGTTTGTTAATTACTTTGTTATTTGTCTTTTTGCTTTTAGGATTACTTTGATTCATTAAAGCATGGGGATCTATCAATTTTGTGAAAGTTTCACTTGTGTCCACTTCTTGATTAGGTAAGTTGTTGATTTCTTGGATGAGGCATGGAACAGATGATGTGTTGCAGGTTTCAAGTTGTTTTTTTTTTCATAGTATTTTACAGGTGTTTAAGTTGACTGAGGTCTGGTGAGTTCTCAAGCCATTCCAACACATTGATGATTTATTTGCTCATTTGGCCATTTCTTATCTGATTTTTCTGTATAGCAAGGAACACCATCTTCCATGAAACTTCCATTCATTCAATTTTGTAACAGGTAGCATGTGATCTTGTAGACCTTAGATATACCTTTCTTGTCTTATTGTCTCATCCTGCATCAAGAAATACAAACCCCTTAGTCCTACACTGCTGAATGATCCCCAAACCATCACTCCATCTGATTGTTTCTTTTCCCCCCCTATTTTGGACTTTTCCATGTAGAGTTACAAGTTGTGGTTGGGGCTTTTTT
>CM035189.1:1841646-1861898 GCA_020233015.1 Callinectes sapidus | reverse complement strand
GAGAGAGAGAGAGAGAGAGAGAGAGAGAGAGAGACGACAGGTGGGGTTAGCTAAATATTGGATTATTTCGAGGGTGGTGAAAAGGAATTGCCTTGTGTACGTCATCTTACCTGGAAACTATAAGAGTGTGGACCAGTGAATCTCGGGTTTTCTGTAATAATCATATTAGATATCTATGCACTGTGCGTACAAGTGAACCATCTCTTTCTTGTCTATCGTATACGTATAATTTTCATTATGCATGAGGGATTTTTTACCCTTTGTAAGTACTCTCTTTTGTCAACAGGTAAAGCATAACACGAATATAAAGTAGAACTGTCGAAAATAGATAAATGGATGGGGCACCTCGACTCAGCAATGAAAATGTTAACCCCGTTTGAAACAAATAAAAGTTATGAGCTTCAAGTCTACTGAGTATTTAAACTTTAAGACTCAGAAGTTGAAAGATTGACAGAGGGTTATTTGACAGTTGTGAGTATTGTGGGTGAGGATGAGATGTTAACATGGCAACAGGGAAATCTCACATGTACACTGCACAGCTGAGACACCAAAACAACGCCTCCATTGTGAATTGACTGAGAGAGGTGCGCCAGGGACCCCAAGGTATTTATTGCTATCAATGAATTGGATGTGTGCATTGTTTTGTCATTGATGGATGGATTACTTCTCACTACCTCCATTGGGTTAATCAACAGAATTGGTCCTTGTACCCTATGCACACCACACATACATATAATTAGATAGCGTTGGTTCTTACTGTAGGGGTCACAGTTTGAAGATCTTAGGGCCTCATCACTCCACTGATGCCAAAAGTCGTTTCTTCTCATCAGCACCTGCAATTCTCTCTCTGAATTAGTTGTGTCGGCTTAATCTTTCAAGTCTTTTAAATATTTGCTTGAACAGTTTGTAGGCCACCTCTTTATGAGTATTTTTAGCTAGATCTTTTATGGAGCTCTGCTCTGCTCTGCATCAAACAGTCCAATATTTGGACTGGTACTGCTATGGAGAGTACGAGCTACCATCGCTGGCTACACCAGCCTAATCAAACGTGTTCAATTTAACCAAAATTAATTTAACCTAACCTAACCTAGCTATCAACTTAATTGAGGCAATACACACCACTGGGACATATTCCTAAAAAAAATTAACCTCAATCCAACTAAAGTGATCTAACCTAAGCAAATTAGCCTGACCTGACTGGCAACATTAGAAAATTAATATGAAGTCGTTATGTTATTATTGGAATGCCCAATTTCATAAAAGCTATTTTAGCTGGAGATGAGGGGTTAAGTTTGCAGTTTAGATTATAGCAAAGGACAGACTGAGGATGTTCAGTGAAGAAGAGAGGGACAGTTAAGAGTCATTAAAGAACAGGATGAAGTAAATTTTTTGAAGATTGTGTCTAGTTCATGAATTAAGTCTTGAAGCAATGCTTTATCCAATCAGAAATTTTACAGGGATCAGAAGTCAGGCAATTCAGAAGTTAATCTCAGAATCAGCTTAATCACTAAAAAACAAAAAATCAGTTCTATATCATCTATCGTTTGAGAATTTGTTTTTATATATCAACCAGTGTCACTTGGATGTGGATGGAAGATACTTAATATATTTTTTGAAATTCTTTAGCAGCATGTAATAGCCATTCTTCTGTTTAGAGTCAATGATTGCTACTCTGATTGTGACTATAGTAGCATTACTAGTGGAAATATTAGTGCGCAAGTGCAATGCCATTTTTTACTCTGCATTTTGATAGGCGAGGCAACGCGCCCCCCGGCATATGCCCCCCATGATTGATTGATTGATTTTGATACAATATTATATCTAATCACTTTAATTCACAGGATGGAGAACAATACTGCAATGAGCCAATTTGAATGTGCAAATAGAACAAAGCAAGGAAGGAATGATCTCAGCACAGATATGTCTAGTCTTTCTCTACGGTAAGATATAATATATAATGCTCTTTTTCAAAGGACAAGCTCACAGTGAAAAAACTTTAGTTTGTTAGAAAATTATTCTTCAACCTCTCAAGATGTTTTTTTACACAAGTATGTACAAGTTGTGCTTCATATGAATTTATATATAAGATTGTATAGAGTTTGCCATATGTAGAGCAGATTCACTTCAAGAACTGAGTTAATTGAATGATAGGATGACCTTACTCATTACTTCCATTGTCTTCCACACCAGAGAGACAAAGAGGACTGACTTTTTACCATGGGATGACTATTTCATGGCCGTGGCCTTTCTTAGTGCCATGAGGAGCAAGGACCCTTCTTCCCAGGTGGGGGCATGTATTGTTAATTCTGAGAAAAAGATAGTGGGCATAGGTTATAATGGGATGCCCATTGGATGCAGTGATGATGAACTACCATGGAACAAGGAATCCTTAGATCCATTACAAACCAAATATATGTATGGTATGTAAATCATAACACGTGTGTGTTATTTGCTTTTTTTTATATTTAGAGCTTACGAAAGATGCAGTGCTGAGTATATAAGGTGAGGGGATTACAGGAGAGTGAAAGTATCATTGTATGTTAAAATAGAAATAGATGGACACTTTTATTGCAGCTATCCCAAGGGAAGAGGTTTTTATGAACAGGTGCCTGATATAGATGTAGATTTTTTCTCTCCTCCAAGGTGTGGTATTTTCATTTTATTGTTTAAAAATACAGATAGATAGATTTTTTTCTCTCCTCCAATATGTGATATTTTTATTTTATTGTTTAAAAGAAAGAAACGTTCTTTATAAAGTTAAAGAAAACTTCATTGAGTAGAGTATACATTTTATTAACTTGTATAGTGCCTGATCAAAAATTATTTTTCTCCAGGGTGCTGGAACATTTTTCCCTCCCTTAATTTTTGTAATGAAAACAAGAATTAAACTTCACATATGGGGTCATAAGTGCCCTGAAGTTAGTTTTCATTGTGAATATCGGCAAAAAACAATTTTGCACTAGCAATCTTCTGTACATATTACCATCAAGATTTAAACCTGATTTTCAGAAATACCTGATTTTCAGAACATACCCCCACCAAAAATACTTCCAAAGTACTTACATCAATTGTGCTGTTTTATTTTTTATTTATTTATTTATTTATTTATTTATTTATTGCTATTTATATATACATACTATAGTAGCATTGTTTTTGTTCACTTTTTATGTTAAGGAATAATATTTGCTTTTACTCTTATTACATAGTATCTTTCATTTTCTTTTTTTGTGTGTGTATTTGATATCTTCCACAGTGTGTCATGCAGAAATGAATGCCATCATGAATAAGAACTGTTCTGATCTGGCTGGCTGCCGTGTTTATGTTGCATTGTTCCCTTGCAATGAGTGTGCAAAGTTGATAATACAGGCAGGGATTAGAGAGGTTGTTTTCGTCTCTGATAAACACCAACAGAAGCCAGAGACTGTGGCCAGCAAGAAAATGTTGGACATGGCAGGGGTGGTGTACAGGTAGGCCTCCCCAGACTGCTCACACTGTACTACCACTACTACTACTACTACTACTACTACCGCCACCACCACTACTACTACCATTACTACTACTAGTATTACTTCTACTATTGTTATTATTATTATTATTATTATTATTATTATTATTATTATTATTATTATTATTATTATTATTACTATTATCAATATTATTATTATCATCATCATTATTATTATAATCATAATTATAACATTGTAATTATTACAGTTGTAATTATTATAACCATTGTAAACTTGCATTATACAGTGGGACTGCGTGCACTTTGGTAGTAGAGGCGCACTGATTGATCAAATCTTGGCCACAGTCTGAGGGTAGGAAGGAGATCGACTCAGGGTAATGGTTCCTTAGTAACAAATGAAAATCATATGTTAGGGACCACCATCATAGTCCTGATGAGCTAAGGAAACCAGGTGTGAACAAAAAATTTCTTCTTCTTCTTCTTCTTCTTCTTCTTCTTATCATTATTATTATTATTATTATTATTATTATTATTATTATTATTATTGTTATTATTATTATTATTATTATTATCATCATTATTATTATTATTATTGAGACTGAAGTATAACAGCAAATACTCCTTTCTTTACAGACAATACTCTCCGTCACAAAGGAAAATAGAATTGAATCTTTCATTAAAAGAATCAGTAAAAAGTGAGCCAACAGCAGATGTCACACAGTCCTCAGAGAGGTAAGGTCGACTATGCAAACACTTTGTTTTAATGCATAAAGATCAAACTAGAATATATATTTTGTTGTTTTTTAATATAGAATTCTAGATGTGATTAACCAGATGAAAATCATCTGAGAAGAACAGTAACTCTGACACCAAACACTTTAATGCTTATTTGTTTTTGGTTTTGGTTAAAATGTAATTATAATAACACAAGAAAATCAGTATTGCATGATTCCTTTTAAAGGATAAGAAAAATTGGGAAGAGAAACCATCAATTTAGGTAGGAAAACAGGTGTTGGTGTAATATTATTCAGATCAGAAATGGTGAATTAGGTGAGAAGTTTCATTGGTGGGTAGAATTGACTTCTACTTGATAATGTAGTTACTGCCCTTTGAATTTGTACATGATAAATGTGGTTGACACATTGAAGTAAAAGAAAATAGTATAACTCATTATGTTTATTAGTATGTCTAGTGTCTTAAATTGGCACTAAAGTCATTTGATAGTAATGCTGTGGCATAAAAGTGGCATAGAAACATTCAAAATCACAATTGCATTTATTTTTCATCAAAACCACCTTTCATCATGATGTGTAGATAAATAATATTTTCTAAATGTTGCATAGCTTCGTTTTTATTATTTTTTTTATTTTATCTAAATCTCCCTGTAGTATATAACAAACATGTGATTAAGGTTGCCTAATACCCCAGGATAGGGAAATCTAACAGAAAGAATGGCAGAAAGTTAACTAACTTGGTTATTATATTGAATAAATATGATGGATGTGTGGGAAGGTGTTGCAGAGGTATATTGCTTTCAGTGAAATTGGAGGATGCAGTGTTAGATTATAGTGAAGGGAGGATAAGAGTATTAGAGCTTGTAAGATGCCAAAAATAGCAATAAATGTGGACTCTTCTGTCATGGCCATCTCTAGTAAAATTCATTGTCACAGAAATCAAATAAATGTTGATACATTAATCAAAATACATTAGAATTATTGAATTATTGATCACCACAAGAATAATTAGAAAGTTTTCAGCAAAGAGATAGTCTTCATATAAATGAGTATTTTCTTGGATAAAAAGAAATTTTGCATTTGTCAGATCTGTAGAATATGTTTGCACCAAGCAAGACTGACGTCTACGAGTGAGTAAGACGGCCCGTGTCTCTTAGATTTAACTTTTTCAGGGACCAAAACAGCAAGAGAAAGGATTACTTGTCCTGGGAGGAGTATTTCATGGCCATGGCACATCTCTCAGCTCTTCGTAGTAAGGATCCATCCACTCAGGTTAGTATGATAACCACAGAACTGTTACCGACACCTGCACTAAACTGCAACACATTAAATCAGGACACACTTCTGAAAAATCACATTATATTGACTCACTTCCCCCTCCCCTTCTCTCTCTCTCTCTCTCTCTCTCTCTCTCTCTCTCTCTCTCTCTCTCTCTCTCTCACATGCAATTTTAGTGGGAATTCATGTTATGTTAGCTCAATTCAGTTATTGTAGCTTGATGGTGATAGATTGCTTTGTACTTTAGACATGGAAGTAGCTCTGCTATCACAAAAGTATATTTTTCTCCCTCTCACTTACAGGTTGGGGCTTGTATTGTGAATTCTAAGAAGAAAATAGTTGGCATTGGTTACAATGGCATGCCTTTAGGGTGTAATGATGACCTCATGCCTTGGGGCAAGTCCAGCAGCAATAAACTGGAGACCAAATACATGTATGGTGGGTAATCAGTCATGTTTTGATACACCTAGTCTTAGCCATGACAAAGCTTTGATGTAGAATTAATAATATATTAGGTATGTTTCTAATATAGATGGAGTAGTAGATTTGTGGACATATTTGAATGAACTTCAACTAACATCAACATTAAGATTGAAAAAGAAACCATTGTCATGTTTTTTAGATTTTTTTACTTTGGTCTTGGTCACTTGAATTTATTTGTCATAGTATGTATTGAAATCTAAGTATTTGATTTACCTATTATCAATTTTATTCTTTTATTTTTAATGATAAGTTAGATATTGGTGATAGTTTGGGAGGATTGATTATTGACAGGCATTCAGTGGCATTCACATACGAGGCATGTATGAAGTCTTTTCTGGTAAACTTCACTCACTCTAGCTACGTATTGTATAAATGACAAAGTAATCATCATAGTTATTATTGCTGCATTACCACATCATGAAAGGATAGCCTAAATTCCTTAGCATCTATACTTATAGTTGACAATAAATAGTCTGATAGGGCCAATTCATCACTGCTAACAAATACTATGATGTGATGTGGCACTGATGATAAGGTGGATGGTGTTCTGGTTGTTACTGGTTCACTGGTTTTATTCCTAGCAAGATCAGGTGTACACTTGCTTTTATAACTTATGCACACTTTATTTCACATTATTACCGTGGAGTACAGTGTTCATAAAAAGATAATGTATCCTTAGCTAAGCACAATAACAGAAAGAATGATCACAATATGTTCAGTAGATATAATTATAACAAGTAATGCTATCCTCCTAGGAGGTGTTACTAGCTTATATATATGATTATATTCATAAAACATTTTTATTAAATGTCTACAAGCTTTATCTCAAAGAAAACATAATTTTGTAATGCAGAGAGTGAAATTTTGCATGAAACACTGAAAATAAACCAGATGGAGCAAATTTAACTGCTGCCAATTGGCAAAAATAATGGCCTTGTCTTCTGTGCCTTCAACAAAAACCATTTCATTGCCTTTATGATATTTTAATTTGTGTTGCTACCCATTGTGGTTGCCATATATCACTATATCAAGAATTTGTCCACTGTAGGCAATGTGCAGCTTAGAGCTTTGTATTGCAGGCAGGTTGCACTTCATTTTCACCCCACTGCATATCTTTATGTATGTATCTCAAACTAAAAGCGTGACTTTAACAATTTGCTAGAATGCATCCCTATCTAATATGTATATGTAAAATGACTTCATTATATGCTAAATTTGTTTACAATAGGGTTTCAAGGAAGTCAGCTATTGTAAAATGAGAACGTCCTCTAATTCCAAAATTTTAATACTATCATTGATGATATTAATATTTCAAAGAAGGTAAATTGATAAATCCTAATAATTTGATTTAGAAAGTATAAAACTCTAACATGCTCTGTTCCCCCCCCAAAAATTATGAATATTGCTACTTTGGAACCAAAACTACGTCTCAGAGATACTGATATATTAATAATGCTGGCAAAATGGCAAAATGATTACATATCAGATAACTGATAATCTGATATTGTTATCATGATAAATTATTGTGATAACACCCACCTTTGAGCATCTCATCTGGCTTCTCCCTATAGACAAAAATAAAAATAAGATTTCACTAATAAAACATGGTACATTGACCCAACGAACTGTTTGTTAATTACTTTGTTATTTGTCTTTTTGCTTTTAGGATTACTTTGATTCATTAAAGCATGGGGATCTATCAATTTTGTGAAAGTTTCACTTGTGTCCACTTCTTGATTAGGTAAGTTGTTGATTTCTTGGATGAGGCATGGAACAGATGATGTGTTGCAGGTTTCAAGTTGTTTTTTTTTTCATAGTATTTTACAGGTGTTTAAGTTGACTGAGGTCTGGTGAGTTCTCAAGCCATTCCAACACATTGATGATTTATTTGCTCATTTGGCCATTTCTTATCTGATTTTTCTGTATAGCAAGGAACACCATCTTCCATGAAACTTCCATTCATTCAATTTTGTAACAGGTAGCATGTGATCTTGTAGACCTTAGATATACCTTTCTTGTCTTATTGTCTCATCCTGCATCAAGAAATACAAACCCCTTAGTCCTACACTGCTGAATGATCCCCAAACCATCACTCCATCTGATTGTTTCTTTTCCCCCCCTATTTTGGACTTTTCCATGTAGAGTTACAAGTTGTGGTTGGGGCTTTTTTGTATTCAAATCATTCCTGGTTGTTTTCTTACACAAAAAGAAACTTGCCTTTGTCACTCCAAAGCTTATGCCAGTCCTCTTCTGTCCAGAGTTTGTATGTATTGTCTTGCAATCTCAAGCTGTTTCATGGCCATGTGGTCTGTGAGGAGTGGTTTGCCAACAGGCTTTCATGTGTACAGGTTCATATCCTTCAAAAGTCTGTGTTGGATTGTCCTCTCAGATACTTCCCCAAACAGTGCTGGAAGTCTTTTTTCCAGTCAATTGGCAGTAATTTGCAGGTTTTTCATTACTTTTCCCTTTCAGAGGATGTCTTTTCTCAAAAGTCTTCCTTGGCTTTCCAGAAGATGTTTCAGTCTGTGGGATCATGCTCAGTGACAGCCCCCTAGCACTTGCCACAAGCAACCTGTCCTTGTGCTAAATGTCCTTGTGCAATCCTCCTCAATATTTCTTTAGTTGGGATTTCTATCTTTTATCTCAGAATTCTAGCTTTTCTCATGAGTTAAATTGACAGAACCTATCTTCACTTTCACCGATGCAAAATACAGCAGAAAAATGTTGCAAATATAAGTAGTTGCACTATGTGACCAAAAAACAATATTCTGGCCTTTGTGAGAGCTCTGAGAATATTGTCACATACACTTACTGTAGAGTGAGGGCGCATGGTATGCCTAGAGTGCTACACTGCTTTCAATCATATGATAAACTAAGAAATGTAGCAGCAATCCCCACAGCAACTCAAGTTCCATAATCTACTATTTATATGGTCAAGCACTCTGTCTTTCTTTGCAATGAATAATAAAAGTACTTCAAATATCACAATGGAAAGTACTCCTCAGAACTAATATGATGCTACATATTCCAGCTAAAAAAAAAGCATGCTTAGTTATGAAAGTTTTAATGAGCCTAACTATTATTCCAGTCTGTACCACAACATTTTGTTTTACACAGCTATTCTATATCTTTGTGACAGATTTGAATTTGAATACTGGCCTTATTAATGCTGTATATCATGTGAACCTTCTTTCCAGTGTGTCATGCTGGTGTCAATGCTATCATGAACAAGAACTCCTTCGATGTATCTGGCTGCACTCTCTATGTTGCTCTCTTCCCTTGTAATGAGTGTACCAAGGTGATCATTCAGGCCGGTATCAAAACCATCATTTATGCATCAGATACGAACAAGGACCGGGCCTCCATTCTTGCTTCAAAGAAAATGCTGGACATGGCTGGCATTAAATACAGGTGAGTTACAAAATTTATCTTGTGTCTTTTGATTTTGCTTTAGGCTACTGATCCAGTTCCTAGCCATTTAGGTATTCCTTGGTGCTCTCCAAGACCAATTACATAATCTCCACATTCGTATACATATGCTACTTTTAATTTGCTGCTCTTTTCATCACTTGTACCTCCTGCTGCTGCTACTGTGGTTCCTCTACTTCCTCTTCTTTCTCCCAAATAAACCATCTCCTCAGCCTCATATCTAACACCTTCCAGTAAAATGTCTTCTCTGTCTCTGTCCTCTTTAAGTTTTTTTTCCTTAGCCTCCTGTCTTAGATCTTTTTCCTTCTGTCTTTCTTCCAAATTCATGTCTCTCTTTATCCATACATCCTTATTTTATTCATTCTGAGCCAGTCTTCCAGCTCTAGTCTCTCTCTCTCTCTCTCTCTCTCTCTCTCTCTCTCTCTCTCTCTCTCTCTCTCTCTCTCTCTCTCTCTCTCTCTCTCTCTCTCTCTCTCTCTCTCTCTCTCTCTCTCTCTATATATATATATATATATATGTATATATATATTTATTTATTTATTTATTTATACTTCTCTTTCAGAGCTGACAACTTAAATCAGAAGAAGGTTATAATAGATTTCAAAACAATTGATTGGAACTCTCGTTTTAAAAGTGACCACCAAGATGACCAGACGTGCCTTTGATAGAATTGATGCTCCTTCCTACGTTGTAGGGACTTGTTTTTATGGGTATTACTGGTTCTGTCAGTTATTCAAGGTAGGTCTATGGCAAGATCCAAATCACTTGCTGACTTTGTTTTATCACTTTGCATGTATTTTGATTTTATGTTTGTGCAAAATTTTTGTAAGAAATTTTGTGAAGATAATGTGAAATATATATAACAGTTATATACAGGGTGTCCCACTAGTTAGGTATATACATAGGTACTTCAGGCTTTGATAGTTCAAGAATTCTACATAGAGAATAGTGTATTTGTACAGTACATTATATGCTGTAATTTGCCCTATTTTCTGAGAATTGACTTGTAGGTTAAGTAGTGTGAAGAGTTTGTTTAGTTGCTATGCATTACCTTGTATAACACACACACACACACACACACAGTATGACCTTCTAGTGATGTAAATGCAATCATGTACAGAGAGAGTGGGACGGGGGTTAGGTGGGGGAAAATGTAGGGAGCAATCCAGACAGTGATGTACTACATGTACCTTCTCAAAGAACAAACACTCACTATTCATAAAAGGAACATCTCTTGCCAGCAGTCTTTGTGGCAAAGCGTGATGAAATAAATGGCATGGTTGAGAAATATTAGACAATGGTGTATAAATGTATAAACCACCTAATATGGCATAAGTTACAGTTCAGCCAGGTAGGCCTAGCCACTGGCCAGTCTCATGACACAATGATCTTCAAGATTATCAAGAGTTTTAACTTCATGTATTATTTTACATTCTGTACTGTATACCACTGAAAATGTAAGAAAAGAATGCATTCATTGTCTCATTTCTCTTAGGTTTGAAAGGAGTACCAATATTAAACTTAGCCACTGTGGTGAGGCCTTGGCATGGGATGGTGATGAAGCTGTTTTCTTCTACTATATAGATGCTCACTTGTAGGGAAGGGGATGAGAAGTGGAAGGGGGAATTTGATAATATGGTCTGGCTGGGGTCCCCTCCCCCCTTGCCTAAATGATTGTCTCAGGCAACTGTGCAGTGCATTGGATACACACCAATGTCTTTCTTGCTTGCTGGTCAACTGGAAGAGCCTCCAGCAGCATGGGGGCATTAACCATCAGACAGGGTTGGTTACTTGTGCTTCTGCAGCTGGATTTTCAAAAACAAATTCAGAATTCAGAATTTACCTACATTATACTTATAATTCTTTACATTGTTAACAATGATCATAGTACTGACTAAACACAATATTGAATTTGTCTAATTATGAGAAGTATGAAGACAAAAAATACAAATTAAGATTAATTACAAACAGATTAAATCATAGAAATCATCAATAAACTTCATCAAAACTAACTGAAATAAAGGAAAAGTCTTAAGTAACTGAATAAAAATACTAAATCAAGTAAAAAAAATCATTAAGAGTAATAATAAATAGACTGCAAAGCAATACAATGTCTATGTGACAGGGCATATATATATATTGAAAAAAAGAAAAAAAGTCTTCTGACATTGTTCACACCAAAGATGATTTTATAATGTTTTATTTATTTATTTTTCTCTCCCTTCAATGAGGTTGGGAAATGGTGTGCTTTACATAATTCAGAAGGCGTGTTGTAGAGTGTGGGTAGGTGTGTCGGCCACTTGATAGTAAGTTACACAACAACAGCGCGTCAATCCCTTGGTCCCTCTTCACCTCACACCCGCCGAGTCTGCTACGGCCTTGAATCTGCCATAAACTCATGTCATGATGGCTCATCGTTTTTTTATTACCGTATATGCCGGAGTATAAGACGACTTTTTTGTTTGCCAATTTTGATACTCCTAAATCGAGTCTTATCGTTTACTGTGTGTGTGTAACCAAAGCCATATTCCTATTATTTTGGAGTTCAGAAACACCTGGAATGTGCAGATCAAAGACAGTAAATTTTGCCATGTAACAACGTATTCAAGTGAGAACAACCCGCCACATAAGCCCCTTATATTGCTAATCAGCTGTGATGGAGTCTCATCTTCAGCCAACCATGTAGGCTTTCTCCACCATTAAGGAGGTCGTGTTATATTCCGGTGATAGCTCAAAACCTAAATTTTTCCCTAAAAAAAAGGGGGTCGTCTTATACTCCGGTATATGCGGTATTATTATTATTATTATTATTATTATTATTATTATTATTATTATCATTATCACGGATAGGCGACGCCGTGTTTGCCAAATATCTTATTATTCATATAGCTTTAAAAAACGGTTAGATGAGAGTATGGATAGAGATGATAGGTGGGTTGGATAAATACTATTTAAAGAGGCTGCCTCGTATAGGTCCTACTGGCCTTCTGCAGTCTCCACCCTCGTATGTTCTTATATCAAGATGACTCATCGTTTTATCATCATTCTCTCCATGGATAGGCTACGTCTTGTTCGCCAAACATCTTACTATTCAAGTATAATGCCTAGTACAATATTTCATGACATTGAACTGAATAACAATAGGCATACATAATCTCGCGTTGGCAACTCTTTAGGTGAAGTGACCACAACAAGTAACAACTAATATTTGTGGTGTAGAATTCCTGCAAGTAAGATGTTGGCTAAGTGGAGAGAGAAATTCGTGCAAGTAAGATGTTGGCTGAGTGGAGAGAGAAATAAAGAAATCGCCACCCAGACAAGAATAATATAATTAGAATCCTTACCTTGCATCCTGAGAACTATCGCACTCCGTATAAAAGACTCAACTTGTGCGCCACCCATCACACTTTGAACCCTTTGTTCCTAACTTCCTACCATTGCAGCTTCAGCTTTGAGGAAGTAACATGGCTCCTGTACTGGCTTACTGGGATATCCGTGGGGTATGTGAAGAATTTCCCATGTTGCATTACTGTTCGGTGTATTCTTATCTTTTCTTTGTTTCCGAGTCTGTTTTGAAGATATGCCGGTTGTTGGAGATCGAAGCTAATGTCCGAGATTCTTAAACAAAACACATATATTTACTTAATATTTTTATGTATTTAATCGGTCCTTGTCAGTAGTGCATGACACGGCATATTATGGTAGTAATTCAGTGTATGATGAAGATTTGGCAAAAGTTTATAGTTTAAGCTAACTAATGTTCCCTATTAGTACCGCCGGGGAGCTGCTGGGTGGCATAGTTGGTAAGTCTTGGGCCTCCGATGCTGGCGGCCCGGGTTCGAATCCTTGCCAAACCTAACAGTCCAGTGGGAGATGTAGCGTTCTCCCGTTAACCCTAGTGGTGCCATATGACCTAAGCTGTTGTGGCACCTAATGGAATCCTTTCCATTTTCATACCGCCCCCACCCCTCCAACATGCTTAGGGGTATGGGGAATCTGGGTTTTGGGGTGGGAGAAGTATATATAAGTGACACGTGGCCTTTGAAAAACCTAGGCGAATTTCCCCAGATCTATCTAATTTAGATTAGCCTATCCTAAACCCCCAAACAAAACTTTCTGTAGTAGCCACAATACCAGACATTCCCATCAGATCTGAGTTTATAGGGCGTGTTCCCGCAGAAACTGATAGCATAAATAATCTTGTGAATGAAATTTTGTGATAACTTATCAGTAATAGAATTACCAACCTTCACAAGTAATGTTAATGGTAGCCATGGCAGAACTAAGCACAGAAATATCTCTCCACACCTGTCTGCGCAGATTTTTTCAGTGCAATGGAGCTCTTTCGACTTGTAAAAAGAAACTATATAAGTACAGAACTCTGAGTAAATGTTCAGTTTGTTGCCCATCTTGCAAACCAATATATGGGCTGTTCATTTCTTGGCAAAATAAGGCACTTTATCATTTTGAGACAGTTTTTTAAGTCGGGAACTACAAATAAATAAATGTAACCTAACAAAATCAAATCAAACCTAATCTAACTTAAGTAAATGTTTGCATATAGTGTCATGCTCACACTCTCCACCATCACTGCTGAGACCCACTGCCCACAAATAACTCACTAACTTTTAAAAATCTGTAATGGTATTTCTAACAGTTTGCAATATATATGTATGGGGTTTGAAATGCCTAGAATAAGGAGATTAAATCGTGGTTAAGGTGAAAAATACCACTGTTAGACGGGCAACAATCTGGACAAATACCGAACTCTCATATCATGTAGAATGGTTGGAGACCTTACTGTAAACGTAGAGCATGCTTCTAGGGGCTACAATAAAGGGGACATTAGCAAAGTTCTTAGGATTAATAGTCAGGATAGAACCAGAAATAATGGGTTCAAGCCGGAAAAATTTAGACTTAGGAGAGAAATAGAAGTAACTAGTTTTCAGTAGGATAGTTGACAAGCAGAATGGCCTCAATAATCATATTGTTAGTGTTGAGACAATAGGAAATTTTATAAGATTAGATAAGTTTATGGATGAGGATGATAGGTGGAATAAGGCAGTATGGCTCACACAGGGACTGCCATGAGTAGGTCTAATGGCATCTTGCAGCTTCCCTCATTTTCTTGCATTCTTTTGTAGTACGTCTGTAACAGCACTCGGGGAGTGTGGCAGATTTGAGATTTTGTAAGTCTGCTGATGTAATTTTGGAGGCATTTTACGAAGTTAGGATAGGTTAATGTTTAGTGGGGGTCTGGTGGGGTGCAGCTTCCCCCTGGCTAGGATAGGTTATTTTAGAAGCATACAAAATATTAAGTGGTATGTGGTGTGAGGGGTGGTGGGGAGAATTGCCTATTAATTTCATTACTATGACCTCATAAAAGCTGTCTCAACATTAAATTGTCATAAACATGTTCTGTAGTAAGCACATCATAGACGTGTTCTGTAGTAAGTACTCTATCACCTTGCATTGTGTTTTTTAATGGGTAGAAAGGAGGTTCAACTGTGTAGATTTTTTTTTTTTTTTTTCCCCCACACACTTGGCATCATACTGATGATTGTGAAAATTAACAGATCTTGCTAAACCAGAATTAGGTTAGATTAGGTTTGTGGTAGGGTTAGGTTAGCTTAGATTGTTTTGTTTTAGTTGATCTGGACACTAGAATAGACCAAAATTAGCATTTGATGAAAAGTCCAATGAGACACAGCTTTGTTAGGCAAAGGAAGGATATCTTCTAAATATTTACCCTTGATATATTACTTTAAATTCATAGACTATTCAGTCACCTTAGCACTTTTACTGGTATTTTTCCCTCTCACTTCCAGAGGAAACTATTTTTATTCTGGTAGTTTCCAATCTGTTTTAAATGAATCTGAAATAGGCCAAGTTTCATATTTTTAAAAGCTAAGGAGACAGACATCCATATTTGGATATTAATTTGTCAAAAACATCAATGTGAGTCATTAATAGCTAAAGGCACAATAAAGATCTTCATAAACGTGAAGTACAGTGAGTATACATATTACCACAATATGTAGTATGTCATGTGCCACTAACAAGGACTGATAGGCTACATTTGTGTTGATGTGAGCTAAAAGTATTTGAGAATTTTGACCTGAATCTAATAGTACTTATCTATATTAGAGAAATTAGATATTAGTTTTGGGGCAACGGTATCATAGGCTACATCCATTGCCTCTCATCAGTTTGTTTCACTGGGCATGGCATCACCATTAGTGTAGTCACACCTTTACTGTGGAATTAATTGTTCTTTTCATTACAGCTTGCCCAGCCCATCCGCCTCTTGCTGGAATACACAGGGACGGAGTTTGAGGACAAGTATTACAAGTGTGGCCCAGCTCCTGATTATGATAAATCTTGCTGGTTTGACATCAAGGAAACGTTGGGATTTGATTTCCCCAATGTAAGTGTGAGAATGGATGATACTGATTATATAAAAATATATATAAAGCTAAAATGTTTGTAAAAGTCCATTGGGTTTTGGAAGAACGATGGCAAATTTGCCATCATATTCCTTTTATTAAGACATTCAAAGCATCCTTCTTGTTCCTTGCAGCTTCCCTATTATATCGATGGGGACATCAAGATAACACAGAGTAATGCCATTATGCGTTACATTGCTCGCAAACACGATCTCTGTGGCAAGACTGAGGAGGAAAAAGTCCGTGTTGACATCCTGGAGAACCAAGCCATGGACTTCCGTAATGGTTTTGTCCTCCTATGCTATCGGACATATGTATGTTGTGATGAAATTACCCTTGATTTTTCATGTTTTCTAAGACTTGCACCAGTACATCACATGTGGATTTGTAACATAATAATCTTGGGCATTCATTTCTTCAATCCTTATTTTTCACTCTCTAGGACACAGGGAAGGATGCCTATCTGCAGGCCCTGTCAAAGACCATCGAAAGGTTCTCAAAGTTTTTAGGGGGACGCACTTGGTTTGCAGGTGATGAGGTGAGTATAGGTGGAGGGGTTTTGAAATGTCCAGCCTTGTAGTATTTTGACAACACTGAATAATTTATGTGAAGGTAGATCATTTTGCCATGAAAGATGCCCTTGTCTGAGACCAAACCTGTAACAGGACCTTGAGTGTTTGCCAGGCCCTGAGTGTTAATTTTAGTCTGGGTGAAGTGGCTTAACACCACATGGTAACTTATGACAAAACATTGTCTTGACAGCTTTCAGTGACGAAACATTTTCTTGGCAGCTTGCATGACTCATGGTGTGTTGTGAGGAGCTCCAAGGTTAATGCATCTGATAATTTCTCATTCAGATCACCTTTGTGGACTTTATCATGTATGAATTACTGGACCAACACCTGCAGCTAGACAAGGATTGCCTCAAGGATGCTCAGAACCTGCAAGATTACCAGAAGCGCTTTGAGGAGCTGGAGACCATCAAGAAGTACATGGCCTCTTCCCGTTTCATGAAGGCTCCCCTTAACAACAAGATGGCTAAGTTTGGTAACAAGTAAAGAAAGGATATCATGTGAGAAAGAAACAAGGTAGGCTTAGCCAGCTATTCTCAGAAAAATATTGTAATTAACTGCATTGCAGTTTCTTTTATGTTGATACGAATACCTCATTTGGGCTGCTAATATAATAGAATGAATTACTTGGCATCTAAAGGAATAGTGGTATTACTTCACTTAGAATTGGATTTTATTAGATATTTACTTTATAATAATCAGATAGAATTAATTACATGGCAGCTAATAGGATGAATTTAGATTTCTTGTCATCTAATTGGATAACATTGATTATTTGGTATATAAATATAAGAACACAAACCATAATGCTAGCAATAAATTGTGCCTAAACTGTTGGGTAACACACCACTCTGCATGTTGGTACGAGTTCCTCAAATTTTAAACTGTCAATTTCGTAAATACAAACAACAAAGAATTCAAGCCTCTATCTCCTCTCTTGAGTGTAGCTTCACAATTCCTCACAGCAGCTATACAATTCAACTCTCTCAGATTGTAATAAATTGTTTTGTATCACATATACTTTATTGTTAACTGAAAGCTTCAAGTGATTATGAATAGTGATTTTGTTAGTTCTATTGATTTATTGATTTTGGCTGTCTAGTGTCTAAGAGATTAAGAATTTTGGACTTTTTTTCATTAATACATTTTTTCTGATTTAGAAATTGGTCAGTTTGAGGGCATTTCATAGTAAAATAAGCATTTTTCTGTGATAGTTTTTGTAAGAAAACCATTTAAATGACAAGATCTAAAATATTAAATGACAATTGAATGGTATGAAATATGATCAAATAAATGTTTGTATTTTTATATATGTGATGTTATGCTGAAATATTCGTTTGAGTATTAATGATACTTCCAGAATTGAACAACAATGGTAATTGTAGTGTGTGATAATATTTTGCTCAAGTTTTGCACTACTCTCATTAAGACATTTAGTAAGTCCATATTTTATGCATTCTGATTATGATCTGAGTTTAGCAGAATAAAGAAATATGATTGATATCTATTAGATTTGAAGAAACCCAAATCACTATCTGATAAACTAGTACCTATTGTTATACAGTTAACAATCACAAATCCTGCAGGCAGTATTCTGGAAACATCAGTTTTCCTGCACAACTGTCGGAGCACCTTTTAAACTTACTGTATTGGTGTACCATTGTTTTCTGAAGACACCGTTTATGTTGTGATGGCGCTCTACTACAAAATCACATGTTTGGTCCTGCTTACAACATCCGGTAGATATTTCTTCTCATTTAATCATTTATTTGCTATGATATAGCCTCAAAATGAATTCGGAAAAAAAAAACCGGTGTAAAGCATAAACATGATGTTGATTGCAGAGAGAGGGGAAGTGCTGAAAATTTTTAATTTGCTATTTATTTAGTGTTTATTTATTATTTTTTTTTAAGGCACTCTACAGGCAGTCCTTTTTTGTTAAATATATGCAGCATATACAGACTGAACCTCCAAATTTGGTACTTGCCAGACCACAGAAAATTCTGGACTAGGTTGCCCTTAAAATGCCACAGAATACTGGCACTCATATTCTACAAATCATGATGGCTAATGACATCAGTCATAGCAGGCAACAACTATCCTCTATCCCTCTTCCCCCCCCCCCTCCCACCATCAGGTACACCATTGCTGTGTGGTGCAGATGCCCAGCATCCAGTGTGTTCAATTCACCTCCCCCCACCTTCCTCGCTGTTAATACAATTCTCATGTGGTAGTGTTTTGTGAATTTTGTGTTCTGCAGTTAAATAGCTAAATTTCTTTTGTGTAACAATTGGTTCTAAGCAAGTGGCTCTTTGTAATGACATATGCCTGCCTGACATCCAAAATATTCAGAAAAGGAGGATGAAACAAAACTTTGGTAGCTTTTTTATAAAATGAAATAGTCTGCTAAGGAAAGAAAACAGGATGTTGCCAAGACTTTAATGAAGTGATTAAGGAAAGTAAAAATTCAGAAATACAGTAGAAAGGAAATAATGTGGTCTTGCCTTTGGATTAAGGAAAATGCTATGCCAGTTGGATATGAAAGGGAAGAATATGAGTAAAAGCAAGCTGAGAAAGTAGTATTGGAGGTTAAGAACGATAAAGAGCAGGGTAAGAGTCTGAGTGATGAAATTGAAGAAATCTACAGATTTAGGAAATATCAAAAGGGGAAAACGTCCTTTAAATATTAGGTTAAAATCACAGGCCGGTGCTGTGGAGATTGTGGCAGGTTCCAGAAGGTTGGCAAGGAAAGAAGCCTATAAAAAGGTATGGCCAAGATGTGACCTGAATGAAGAAGAAAGAACAGTAAAAGAAATTTCAACAGAACAGAGGAGGAAACAATGTACTACTGTAAAGTCAATGAGGTTATGGAAATGGTATACAAGGAGGTAGAACAAAAAAGGAAATAAGTATCACAGAAGAGAAAGCATTAAAAGTGGCATACACAAATGTAAATGGTATTTTAACAGCACTAATGGAGTTGAATGATGTCATTATCTAACACACGACACACCTGATGTAGTGAAGTAAATCATATGGAGGATAAGAATCATTGGCCTTGGGGCAAAATTGATATAATATATGGAAGAGAAATAGAAAATAAAAGTGATGTTACTTGTAAGGAAAGAGTTGTAGGAAGATGAAATAACTTATGGAGAAAAGAGTGCTGAAGTGGTGAAAGTAGAGCGAGAATTCAAGAAGGAAAAAGACATTTTGCTGTTATTTGTCCCACCCAAAGCAAATTCATAAGAAATTGAAGAACACATGAATATGCTTAATGATGCTGGAGAATGTTCACTGGGATTAATTTAGAAAATTAAGAACACCGACCACATGAGGGAAGAAGGAAGCAGGCATGGTACGCAGCTGCCATTTATCAACCACAGCAGCAGCCCAGGGTGGACGGCGTGCTGCTGCTGCGGTATGTGAGGAGGTGTATGACGGCTTCCAGGGTGACTAGTGTGTCCATTGCGGGAAGTACAACCACCACTACTGCTGTACTACCTACTGTCCTGCCCGGCAATTACCGCCCTCAGACCAGCACGGCCACCACCTGCCCAGACTGAAGACAATGGTCTCCTCACCACCTGTGAGGCCAGGACTGCCTTTCTTGTCTGCCACACCCCCTCAGACAGTGATGCTGCAGATGCTAAGGGCAGCACCTCCACCTCGCTAACCAAGCATAATATTACCCACCACAGCTGCAATATCTCTGAGGTTGATGAGCAGCACATCTCGCCAAGTGGATACTATGATAGGGCCCATTTTCTGTATTTGTATATATGAATCTCTCTCTCTCTCTCTCTCTCTCTCTCTCTCTCTCTCTCTCTCTCTCTCTCTCTCT
>CM035189.1:1834223-1841603 GCA_020233015.1 Callinectes sapidus | reverse complement strand
TATTATTATTATTATGATTATGATTATTATATTATTATTATTATTATTATTATTATTATTATTATTATTATTATTATTATTATTATTATTATTACTATTATCATCATCAGCATCATCATCATCATCATCATCAGCAGCAGCATCATCATTATTATCATTATTAAAATTATTAGCAATAATTATAATAATGATAACAATGGACAATGATCAACAAAAGGGCGGAAAAGTAGGAGCGGTGGGTGCAATGTGGTTGGTCATTCGCTTATCTTCTCCGTGGTGGTCTGCGTGCACTAGGCAAAGAGGTGCCCTGCGGTTTTTCCAGATAGAAAGGCTGTGGCTTGAGAAAACGCTTTGGCTGTGTGACTTAATGAAGCAGATCACAAGTGAAGGGCTCATCTATCATCCTATGGTGTAACAGTTTCTTTGTCTTTTAACGTCCAGTGACTTACCCAAGTAGCTCAACTAACTAACACACACACATTTCAGCTGCATATCGTCTTCCCATTAGTTATACCAAGAAGCGATTTCCACTCTTATCCACACTGGTTTGCGTCACATGATAACTTACTATTATGATGACGCAGTTATTATGTCCACATCCCGCCAAGCCTTATTGATTTCCTATTCCTCTGTGTGTCACTGGTATGAAGAAATGTCACATGAGCGTTGTGTGGTTGACGCTGTGCTGTTATGTTTATTGTACTTTTTTTCCGAATCCTTTGTTTATATTGTGTATCTGTTCAATAATAGACGTGGGAACTCGTGCAGCAATACAAATACGTATAGGAATAATTCTTGTTTTTTTTTTTTTTTTTTTTTTTTTTTTTTTTTTTTTTTTTTTTTTTTTTTTTGAGGATAATTCGCTCTTTTCAGTTGAAAGAGTAAGATCGTAGCATTGAAAATTTCATAGATACCTAAGCCTTACGTCAAACAATCATATCAAGTATATGTCACACACACACACACACACACACACACACACACACACACTGACTATGTCCTATTTCTATTTTCCTACTCACGTAAGCTGCTTGAAGTGCGCAGCTAGCTTGGTGCTGCATTGGACAACACGTACAATGCTATGAAAGTTTCCCTATGTATAAGGAGACTTCAGGCCATTCTCATTAATTTGACTACAAGTAAAGCCCGGATCTCACATAAGAACACAGAACGTAAGGACATAATGATCATGAAAATCTACAAGAGTACCTAAATTCTGTATAAAACACATATGCCCACTTTTGTATGTAGGTACCACTACTTAGATAGGCCCACCTATCAGCAACATCCATCGGTTTTTCAATCTTTAATTGAAGGTCCGTCTTGGGTGATCACTCAATGCATTTCATTCATCTACCATTCTATTTGTGGGCTTGTTTCTTTCCACTCTTTTTTGTTTTTTTCATTAACTTTATTGAGTTTAAACTCGACTTCTAATTGTTTTCACACTGCACTAATGCTGAACCTAATGCATATCTTTGGAATTATAATTTCGTTGCATGCGTGACAAATTTTTATCATTATAGATTGACAGAGATGAATAGGACTACTATTGTGCAAATTATTGCACTGCTCGATCTTTGAACAAACAAATCAGGAAACTGATAGCTTTCTGAATTTCGTAATTAAGTTTTATACCAAGTAGGAGGAAATACTTGAGGCAGAGAAAATTAAACATTCAGGCAGTGACGAGAATGGTTCGTTGAAATAAATAAACTTCATTACTCTGAGTCACATGTTAGATTAAACATTTCCGCCCTCGTTGCGTGCTTTCCCGAGAGTGCTGGGAAGTCACAGGGGGCGTGTTGTCAGGCGTTATGCTGGTGCACAATTGTTGTACTGAGAATTTGGCGACTACCGGTTTTGTTGTAGTTTTAATGAGAAAACTGATAAAGATGGGTTACACACACACACACACACACACACACACACACACACACACACATATATATATATAATATATATCTAGATATTATATTATATATATACACACACACACACACACACACACACACACACACACACACACACACACACACACACACACACACATCAATAGATGACAATCTTTAACTTTTCTGGCATACTTGAAAGTTTTTTTTTTTTTTTTTTTGTTTAATGTATCGGCGTCTAATCTCGCCTACTCTTTACCAGACTTGAGTGAAAAGTGTATGAGTGTTTCTAAGCGATTCTGGTGTTAGCTGAGCAAAGATACCTAGATCTATTGGCATTTATAGCCATATTCAGGAACACTTTGCTTTCTCGACACGAATATCCTCAAATGTGTTGCATTCATTAATAGACAACATTCGTGCTAAACTATCATAGGAACCATGAAATTATGCCTAATATCCCATTTAATTTCAACTAAACCTTGTGAATATAGCGGAGGTGCAGTGTAGAAGTGTTTCAGAAAATAGGTAAAGATAGGTAAGCATGTTCACATAGAGACTGCCATGTGTAGGTCTCGTAGCATCTTGTAGCTCCCCTCTTTTTCTTATTCTTATGTTCTTATGATCATTATCAGATGGAAGAAACTTTAACGAATAAAGTGTTAAACTTGTTGTTTTTCGGAAAATGTAGATATTATTTATATTCCATGACAGAAATGCCATACTAATGTGCTTGGAGCAGTCAGTGATGTCCACAACAAAGATGAGTGGACAAGTGTAATACCACGTAGTAGCAGGCAGTTAAAATACAATATCTGGTAACTGCCACTATCTTGAAGGCTGCTCGCACATACATAGTATATAAAGCGGTGCCTTGTATTGTGGGCACACACACTCTTCCGTGGTTAAACAAGCTGAGTATTCTCTTCCACAAACCACAATAATGAAGAGGTTAGTATTTAGACTCTTGTGTCGTTGAAGTAGTAGTGTAAGACTATTGTGCCATTGATGTACTATATTGAGTCGTGCGCACTGCTGCCGTGGAAGTAGAGGCGTTAGGTCAATTATTGTGTTGTCGATGTGGGAGTGTTAATGTCATCAAAGTAGTGGAGTTGAACCAATTTACTCCCTTCCAAGTTATAGATGGAACAGTAGTGGCTCGAAATTAATGTTTAATTTCAGATTTTATTCACAAATTTCATTAGGAAATTCAACTATGAAATTAAACTACAACACGTGGTGATGGAGGAGTATACTCGTACTAATTACTGTTTGGCAAAGGTCCACCCCCACCACCACACACACTAGGTACACAGCCACGTTTTTTGCTCCAAGCTTAAACTTCATATTAAACAATCTTATTTCATTGTCTTTAATTTGGCTGTTTAGGATTTTCTGATTAATCGAGTAGAATATGCGTTTTATGTTGTAAATCTTACATAAAGTTACGTAGCGAAATATCTTGAATATGACATCCTTCGCACCGGACTCCTAATAATCTCGTTACTCTTCAAGTATCTGCGGAGTTGAATGGCTCCAAACAAATGCAATCCTGATTATAACGTATAGTCATTGCGATACTAAATCGAAACTATTATCTCACCATATACTTCACTGAGTGAATACTTAAATTCCAATTTCTTGATGATCTCTTCTATTTCCTCTAGCTACCAGCGTGGTGAACAGTGATGTACATTAGTGTCGCCCTGTGGGGACGTAATGGTATTTTCTCGCTGGTCTCATGAATTGTCGGATGCCTCTCAGTTCCTTCACATTGTACATGCTGAATTCTTTCTAAACGGCTTAACTAATTCCATGGATGTGGTTAGTTCCTCACTGGATTATACAAGAATCCTGTTTGTTCTTTCTATCAATTTTCATATGTTTGTAATTTGTTCATCACAACAGAATGAACTATGCCTGGTATTTCATGTTTATCTATAATTTTTGTCTAAGATTTTTGTCTTTTTTTTTTTTTTTTTTTTTTTTTTTGTGTGTGTGTGTGTGAATCAGTATTACTGCTGCATTTGTTTTCGAAGCTTTCTGTTTGGGGCATTGAATATTACTAGTTTAACGTATGCTTCACAAAATTAATACAAGTGGAGCAACTGAAAGAACGGAATACATGTAAGGTAGACTTATATGAAAATGTATCAATTTCCAAAGTTTTGCAATGAGACTTCACAGGAAATCGATAGTATAATTACATAATTTCATACGACAATAACTGTAAGGAAAGCACATAAATATCATGAATATATATGATGATATTCAGGAATCGAATATTCAAAGATGAACAAAGAAACGCAGTGGTGTGCTGATTAGTCTCATGGCTCAGCGCTGAAATATAGACACTTTGTCACCGCCAATAATAACAGGATTACGGATCTCCTTTTTTATCACTTTCCAAATCCTGAAATCAATATTTTGAGCTTCTCGTGTAAATCATTATTAGTCGCCCGTTTGAGGAATTTAATTAAATTGTAGTTGAATTAGAGAAAGTTAGTTGCAGCTCCGCCATACACGGGCTGAACGATAAGACCTCTCCCATCCTTCCTTCCTTCCTTCCTTCCTTCCTTATGTATGGAGCTTTTCTTAGACGATTTTTTTCTTTTGGCTTTGAAATCAATCTTAACCTCCCGAAATCGGTGTTGTACTTTAGCCATTATTTCATCAGCACCTCCAAATTTACTGCTGATGAGATAATGGTTAAAGTACAACACCAATTTAGGAGGGTTATGAGGGATTTTAAGACTAGAAATTTGTCCAAGAAAAGTTATATACTTAAGATCTCTGTTGATATGGGGCCAGTGGTTCAAACTTGGTCTAGTAGTCAGTGTGACATTCCATGGCAGCTCGTAAAATATCGAGTAGGGTTTCCTTTGGAATACATAATATACTGTTTTTGCTCTGCACTCTACTGATTATCTGTCATTATTTTATTTGTCTTTATTTTCCTTCCTTTCTTCCTTTTTTCTTTCATTCTTTCTTTCTTTCTTTCTCCTTCAGGCTGATGATCGTGTGCGCGGTGGCGGCTATCCTTGTGATGGGGGTCGCTGCCCACCCCACTGGTGCTCCTTCCTCGGTGTGTGACGATCCTTCCATGGAGCCAACATACCACAGTGAATATCTGAATGCTACGGGATACAACAACACTGACGAGTACACCTTAAAGACTAAACCAGCGGAGGGCAGACCTGGCATTCTTGAAGGTGAGCCAAGGGTTGCTAGAGTTTGGCAGGGTATTGGTAATTAAGGTTTGGCTAGAAATCAACATCTTACACAAAAGACAAATTGTAACATTTGGTATTTTATAGCTTTCCTGAAAGTAGTAATACCTGAATGCATCCGTGCA
Organism: Callinectes sapidus; assembly: GCA_020233015.1. Classification (NCBI taxonomy): domain Eukaryota; kingdom Metazoa; phylum Arthropoda; class Malacostraca; order Decapoda; family Portunidae; genus Callinectes; species Callinectes sapidus. The sequence continues at coordinate 1,836,356 of CM035189.1, read as the reverse complement.
ACATGAGATTCATGGTATAAATAGTTGTATTAACTCGCGCTCATGTTATTAATATACTTACAGATCCAAATTCAAAATGTTTTCTTACGTTCTCTTTCAGCAAGATAGACTTCTGATGCCATAGCTGTTGTTAGTGTTCCTTATTTGTTCACTTGTTAACCATTTCTTTTTTACCAGTGACTTTGACCGGCAAACCTTTCAAGGGCTTCGTGGTGCGGGCCTCCACACCTGGAGAAATCAATCATGGGGAGTTCATTATGGACGAGGATAGTGCCTTCCATGCACTGCACTGTTCCAACAATAAGGTATGTGGTATACAAGGTGGTGATAGCTGGTTGCGATAAAAGTCAGTCTCCAGTTTGAATCATGCATGCATGCATGCATGCATGCGTGTGTGTGTGTGTGTGTGTGTGTGTGTGTGTGTGTGTGTGTGTGTGTGTGTGTGTGTGTGTGTGTGTCGCAAGGGAGGTTGGGGGAGGGGGCATCATGTAATATACCATGATATAAAAGCCATATACACCAGTGTTCTGCAAACTCCTCTCAAGCCACTCAAAACTCTGGCGACTTTATCCTTTCAGATGTAGTGAGTGAAGCTTGTAGCACTGTTGGTGCTTATCACAACACTATACTATGAGTAGGAATTCCTCACCTTTTGTTGGTTAATGCCGCATAATAACACACTTTACTGTTTGTCTTCTTTAACATTGAGTACATTCACAAAGCCTCAGCCGCTGAAGGAATGTAAAGCCTTGAGAAAGAAAGGCTTCATAACATTTGCGTTCTATACTTGCACTACCCATGACTTGCAGCACTATCAGGAAAACGATGTTAAATAAAACGTTCGGCTTTGATCACATGGGAGGTAATGGAGTGTTTACAGCCCAAACACTATCCACCGGCAGGCGACCTGTGCCGGTGGACAGCAGATTTACTTAATGCCAAAAATGTTCAGTGAAAACAAGCGCCGTTAGGTCACTCTCCTCTCTGGTGTTTGAGTTGGTGAACATCGTTTCAAGTTTTAAAGGTTTGGCCTACTTCCATCTATTTTGTCTGCAGTGATAGCACACACACACGCACACACACACACACACACACACACACACATGAAAGCGTGCATCTAAATGATGAGTATCTCCAAAACAGCTTAAATCATATTGCATTGATTATGAAAGATATCTGATTCGCAGTTTCATTTACAATATATGTGAAACTCCAAATTAGTTTCAAAAATTTGAATAGATTTTAAATCGATAAGATAAGACAAAGATAATGTCAATATAAGGATTTTTGCTTTTGAATAGTATTGGAAAAATAGTCTGCAAGAGCTAAGTAAATTTGTAGTAAAGCATGCACTGGAATAGCATCAAAATTGTGGATTGTGTATTTCCCTTTGTTCTGGCAGGACAAGGCCGTGACTCATAGCAACCCAGAGTTCAAGGATTCTGTCAAGCTGCTGTGGAGAGACAACAACAATGGCAACCACGTCTTCCAGTGAGTTGATCCACAAAACATTATGTTATTAGTCTTACGGTGATGATGCCAACCTATATTTTTCCACATCGTTTTAGAGAGGACTATTTTATGGTGTCCGCCATAAAATAGTCCTCTCTAGATATTCTAGGGTGTCCCTGCAGGACACCCAAGAATATCTAGCGTCTAATCTCTTGAAACTTTCCGATTGAGCAGAGAAAACTTAGTAGTGTTCAGTGCCTCAAAAATTCAAGTTTTCCATTTATCAACTCGACACAACCTTCCAGATAACTATCGGCTCTTCTTCAGCGACACTCAACTGCCACTCTCTTCGACACTGTATATCCTTGATCTGTCCTTTATTAATAATCTAAACGGGAGACTTCACATCTCTTCCCAGCTCAGACAACACCTATGAAGTTTGAGTTGTCTCCGCCAGTTCTTTCTCACCCTCCCAACTGATATTCTATACAGGGACCTTATTCGCCTATACATGAAGAACCCTTCGTATATATAGGGACAAGGGTGTTCCACTCACACTGTTCTATAAGATAGGGTGGAATCAAAAGTTTTTGTTCCATCAATTCCTTTCTCCTCACTGACTGTCTTCAGCCTCTTTCTCAGCACTGCAATATCGCATCTCTTGTTATCTTCTGATGCCAT
>CM035189.1:1824223-1829223 GCA_020233015.1 Callinectes sapidus | reverse complement strand
TAAATATGACATCCTTCGCATTAGACCTTTAATGATCTGGTTAGTTTTCGAGTACCTGCAGAGTTGCGTGGCTTCAAACAAATATAAGTTCTATGTAACGCAGTCATAGTGATACTAAATAAAAATTGTAATCTCATCGTATAATCAAGTGAATTAATTAATTTTTTTAACCAAATAGTCAACTTTCTATTACTAATTTTTCCGGATTTTAGGAGACTGACAATTTCGTATGCACGTGAATAACTATAATTTTCTTTCATTTTAATGGAACGACTTTCTTTTTTACCTTGTTTCTTTAAACCGACCACACTATTATGATGAATGTATTCTGTATTTTAAACCCTTCAATAAAATAATGATAATTGTCTTTAACTTTCCGCACTCATGTAAGTTGGCTGCCACAAACTCGCATACAACGCCACACGACTACAACTAATCGCATCTCTTCATCACATACTGTCTTGTATCCCTTCTTGTCTCATCCTATAGATTGTCCTTCTGTTACTCTTTTCGTCAGTGTCTATTCTGCCTCTTCCCATTTTTTTTTCAATATTGGTTTCTCTTTACCTCTTTGAGTTAAGCTAGTTATTTTTTCTCATTCCTTTTTTAGTGTTGGTCTTTTTTTAAATTTAAACACCTCTTTCTATTTTCATTTTTTATTTCGATATATTTTGTCATGATATAATTTTGTATGTATGTTACTTTTTGTTTATTTTCGGATAATTCCATGATGAGAATAATTTCATATCTTGGTCTAGGATGTCATCATTCTACAGTACTTTTGCTTACTCTTGCTTCGAACTTACTCGAACTTTTATTTTCTCAGTGTATCTGCAAAGTTGTCTGCTATAAGTTCATCTGCAGATTCGCATAACAGTATAACCCTTACGTAAAACACTGCCTGAACGATAAGACCTCTCCCATTCTTCTTTACCAGAGGTTCAAACTTATTGTAGCAAATCTGATATCCCATAATATTATTAGCTCGTGAAATCTCGTGCATGGTTCTCTATGGATGAATAATGTTTTGTGTTTGGTTTGTACTCTGCTGGGTTGATCATCCTGCCGCGAAACCGTCCTGGACGCAGTCTTACTACTTCTAATTCTCAAAGACCGTACTTTTTATCTCTTATTGTCAGTCCTGAACACCTCGCTGTCAATGGCATCATTTCGCTTTCCTCCTTTGTAATCTTTTTATGACCTCTTCTTGAATTTCATCTTATTAATAACTTGAGGTCGGCTTCAGATTGTTAGATCAAGTTTTCTTTTTCTTTCAGCTATAATTATCTTGTCTTGTGCTAGTGGCTTTCATTAAGCATGAAAACCCTCAAGCAGCGATGAGTGAATCTCGCAGTCAATAAATGCCAACAGAAGGCTCTCTCCATTAATAGCTACGGGTGGGAGAGTAACTAGAGAGGAACAGTGCAGATCGCGATGATTCGATGAAACAAAGGACATACAGATGTAGCGGATGGGGAGGTCAATGATCTCTATTCCCATTCTATAAAGAAATCACCTTTTCTTTCATCTCGTTTTTTATTATCTATTTACCTACTATTATTCTCTCTGTCATTTTCTTTCTTTCTTCCTTCCTTTCTCTCTTTCTTTTTCTTCATTTCCCCTGCAGGATGATGATCGTGTGCATGGCGGTAATTCTTGTGATGGGGGTCAGTGCCTATCCCTCGGGCGCCCCATCCTCTGTGTGTGACGATCCTCTCATGGAGCCCACCCGCCACAAATACGCTATGAATGCTACTGGATTCGACAACACAAACGAGTACTCCCTTAAGGTTAAACCGCTGGAGAACAGACCTGGCTTTTTTGTAGGTGAGCCAAGGGTTGCTAGAGTTTGGCGGGGTAATGGGGATTAGGGTTTGGCTTTGACACAAAGAACAGATTATAACAACTGGTGTTTTGTGGCGCTCCTGAAAGTAGTACTATCTAAATGCATCCGTACAACATGAGATTCGTGGTATAAATAGTTATATAAACTCGCGCTCATGTTACTAATATACTTATAGATCCAAATTCAAAATGTTTTCTTATGTTCTCTTTCAGCAAGACAAACCAAATTTCCTTAACATTTTTATTAGTTCAGATGACAAGTTTTAGGGGATTAAGATATTTTGTTAACAATTGTTTCAGGGAGATCTCGGTAGTAATTAATGCAAGAATGTATTTTATTTTCCTTTTTTTCACTCAGAATGTATTAGAATTAGTCTTTGATGCGATAGCTGTTGTTTGTATTCTTTATTTGTTCACTTGTTAACCATTGTTTTCTCTGCTAGTGACTTTGAAAGGCAAACCTTTCAAGGGCTTCGTGGTGCGGGCCTCCACACCCGGAGAAATCAATAATGGGGAGTTCGTCTTTGATGGGAATAGCAATCATCATGCAATGGAATGTTCCATCAAGACGGTATGTGGTGGATAGGGTGTGGTAGTGGTAATAGTAGAACTTGTGTTATAATTCAGCCTCCAATTTGAATCGTCCATGTGTGTGTGTGTGTGTGTGTGTGTGTGTGTGTGTGTGTGTGTGTGTGTGTGTGTGTCGCAAGGGAGGTGGGGGGGAGGGGGCATCATGTAATATACCATGATATAAAAGCCATATACACCAGTGTTCTGCAAACTCCTCTCAAGCCACTCAAAACTCTGGCGACTTTATCCTTTCAGATGTAGTGAGTGAAGCTTGTAGCACTGTTGGTGCTTATCACAACACTATACTATGAGTAGGAATTCCTCACCTTTTGTTGGTTAATGCCGCATAATAACACACTTTACTGTTTGTCTTCTTTAACATTGAGTACATTCACAAAGCCTCAGCCGCTGAAAGAATGTAAAGCCTTGAGAAAGAAAGACTTCATAACATTTGCGTTCTATACTTGCACTACCCATGACTTGCAGCACTATCAGGAAAACGATGTTAAATAAAACGTTCGGCTTTGATCACATGGGAGGTAATGGAGTGTTTACAGCCCAAACACTATCCACCGGCAGGCGACCTGTGCCGGTGGACAGCAGATTTACTTAATGCCAAAAATGTTCAGTGAAAACAAGCGCCGTTAGGTCACTCTCCTCTCTGGTGTTTGAGTTGGTGAACATCGTTTCAAGTTTTAAAGGTTTGGCCTACTTCCATCTATTTTGTCTGCAGTGATAGCACACACACACGCACACACACACACACACACACACACACACACACACACACACACGAGTGAGCACTCGCGCTCGTGCACACATCTAAGCGTAGAGTATTTCCGTGAACCTCCTAAGCAAAAAAGTTGTTAAATAGTGGTATCTGATTCGTTGTTTTATTTACAGTATAAGTGGAACTCCAGACCAGTGTCATGAACTTAAATAAATTTTGAATAAATAGAATAAGAAGACTTCAAAAATAATATCTATATGAAGATTTCTAAATAGTATTGTTCATGAAAAGTAGTCTGCAAGAGCTTATTAAATTCGTATAAAGCAGACACTAGAAGAGCCTCAAAATTTTGGATTTGCTTGCATGCTAATAATAAGGTGACGTGTATTTCCCTTTGTTCTCGCAGAACGTCGCCGTGACTCATAACAGCCCATTAAAAAAGCGTTCTGTCAAGATGCTGTGGAGAAGCAACGACAGCAACCCCACCTTCCAGTGAGTTGATCCACAAAACGTGATGTTATTACTCTTGCATCATGTTTCTTGCTTACACACAGTTGTTGGGAGAAAAGATGTCACTCATAATTGACTATTGATATGCATGTGATATTTGTATTATTATTATTATTATTATTATTATTATTATTATTATTATTATTATTATTATTATTATTATTATTATTATCATTATTATTATTATCATTATTATTATTGTTGTTGTTGTTGTTGTTGTTGTTGTTGTTGTTGTTGTTGTTGTTGTTGTTGTTGTTGTCATTAGTATAGTAGTAGTAGTAGTAGTAGTAGTAGTAGTAGTAGTAGTAGTAGTTTCTTTTCACTATAATACCATTCTAATCCTAACAAGCCATTAGCATCAAGATCTGCTCTCACTGTTGGCCTACTAACCTGCAACGCCTCCGCAGGGCCACGGTGGTGCCGCAGGTGCAGGAGTACTACGTCAACATCTTTGAAAGTTGAGTTGGTTGGATGACCGGCCTGCACCACCCACTCCAGGAACTAACTTGTGTTTAATAGTTTCAATGGTTAACCAGGGATAAAAGCACCAAATACTTAAAGTGCCATAACCTTTGTTTTATCAAGACCTGTATTTTGAAACTGAGATGTTAGAGCATGAACATTCTGATTACATATTTGGTGTAGGTTTTATTTTTTTGGGGGATTGCCTAGATTTGCTGTATTAATTCACTGAAGACATTAAAAACATCAGATCTTCATCCGAAGTGTTGTTTTAGATACAATAATGAATCACATATTTTTTAAGTAAAGCGCACTTTTGGCTGTTGTTTATATTTTAAAATTACGTCATAGTATTTTTTTTTTTCACGCGACCGTCTAGTTATTGAAATAGTTCAAATTTTCTAAGCACTTTGTTGAAAGAAAATTTTATATGTTATACGGTATGTATAGGACTGGAAACTACCTCGATCAGACCACAGACCTCAAGAATAGAGAATAGATAGTCAAAGGAACCATGACCTATCATCTCTTTTGTATTCCTGGTAACAAAACAGTAACAATTGAAGGTAACAAACGTTTCCTTCACGTCGGCGGGGCAGAATGTACGTATACTGTACTGTGACGTGCAGGGAGCCACAGCTCACTGCGCTACTCGTTGCTGCGTGGTGAAAGTGTAGGAGCGGCGAGGCGGTCATCCCGAGCCAGTGTGATTAGACCTTGGACTAAACTGAATACCAGCAGGAAAGAAATAATGAATTGGGAGTCTATTTTTATTTATAATGAATAGAGGGGTAACTGAGTCCAGACAGATGACCCGCACTACCACCTGGCGGGTTTGCTTCACATAGGAGTATAGCATGATGTTCATGCATGCAGTATAGTG
>CM035189.1:1816723-1819223 GCA_020233015.1 Callinectes sapidus | reverse complement strand
GTCGGAGAGGAAAATGAGAGAGCGAAACAGACAAATTACAGAAAACTGGGGCATCTTGAGGTAAAACCTTGACGAAATCCCCCCCCCCCTCCACCCCAACAGAAACAAAAAAACCAGAAAAGATTACCTCGATAGAGCGGCAGCGAGCTCTCGTCTTTATATAGCTAGCGATATCTCTCTCTCTCTCTCTCTCTCTCTCTCTCTCTCTCTCAACCCAATATTTTTTTTTTTTTAAGATATGATCAGCTACACACTTGTGAAATTTTTTAGATGGTAGATGATCAAAAGATAACAGCTGAAGACCCACCATCCGACGCTGCTCGCCCGCCCCGGAGTGTATTTACCACCTTGGGATCAACTTAACATGTGGCGATTATCATGATTTGCAGGTCATCTTCGTGGTGACACTTGGTGACGTTTCTTATGAGAGAGAGAGAGAGAGAGAGAGAGAGAGAGAGAGAGAGAGAGAGAGAGAGAGAGAGAGAGAGAGAGAGAGAGAACGAACTTCGCGATGCCTCTTGTGGAGCTCTTGCCGCATGCTATTGACTCATCCACCGCTAAGGGTGTCGGGTCCATGCCTACCTCTCGTGGACCATTAGTGGTGCGCAACGCAGGCTGGACAGTTGCCTAAGAGTGGTGTATTGAGGGTTCTCCACTTTGGAAGCTTGACACCCCTGAAAACTAATACATGAGTATTGTTCACATCAAGAAGAATAAAATCTAACTTGTCAATTTAATTTCAAGCACATATACGTATAAACGTATGCACAACATAATACAAGAGCTGTCGGTTACCTAAATGTGCCGTCTGGTAACCCCCCCGAAGACTGAATGTATATATTCAAGGCTCTCCGAAATCCAGCAGTTGTGCTGACTCCTTCCTTCAAGGTGCGACAATGAACAGGTGAGTACGTGGCTGCAATGCCTGTTGTAATCCAATTAGTGCAATAGTTTCAGGTTTTAAGTGTGCAATGTAGTGACTTAGAAACGAGACAAAGTTTATAGCGAGGTCTTTGTCATAAATATGCAGGTAGTTAATGAAAGACTTGTTCCTGTAACAACTTTCCTCCGTAGTCTTTATTTCAGTACTGTGATGTATAGAATACCTACCTTTCTCCAGTGTGCATTTCTAAGTTCTTTTGGCTATCTTTGAGAATGGTGAGATACTGTTACAGCGCCAGGCTGTCATTATTGTGTCCGTCGTATATAGTTCTATTGTATTTTGGAAAAAAAAAAAAAAAAAAAAAAAAAAAAATATATATATATATATATATATATATATATATTGGACAACGCATAACTAATCTGGTTATATTCTAGTTCTAATGCATTGGAAATGCCATGTCCAGCAGTAATGGAGAGAGCGACCAGTTAATAGGTAACCAGATAGTATGCTTCATTCGACTCTTGCGATCGAGGATTAGTGACACCTGTAAAGGTCTACGAAGCACAGATGTGTTAGTCTCGCCAGGCGCTGCTATTTCACTGCAAAAGATGCTACACATATAATTTAGTGATTTTCTTAAAGACTCAGATCTCAACAATTGCCTGTGAGGACGTGCATGTTGATGAGAGACACTTTTTTTTTATCATTTATCCACGTTTTGCCTACCCGTCAGTAGCAAGAGGTTCTGGGAAAAAAAAAAAAAACTCAGGCTCATGACAGTTGAATTTGGGACGAAAGTGAGAGGCGACATCGGCAAGAGAAGGTTACGGCAAGGCCTTGCAGCGACGCAGGCGGGGAGGAACTACAGCCAGTTGAGTGACCTACTAATGTCGGAGTGTAGCGGAGGAACTGCTGGACGATGAGCTTTTATGATGTATTACGAGCCATAATGTCTAATTATCGGGATTGCAGTCCATGGCACAGCACGTGTTTCGTAAGTCATGAATTGCCTATACGTGAACATTACGTGTAAACTACTACATGCCTTTTCTCTGAGAATTAGTCACAAAATTTCTTAGGGCCAGATTATATCATGTCTCCCTTACTTCCATTCCATTTATTCATTTTTTTTAAATTCTTTATTCTTGTTTTCGAGTTGATCTCATGAGAATTCCATATGGTAGGCATTTACCCATTGCCTCATAGGAGTTCGTAACCTCTCTAATTATTATGCAACACTGCCGCAAACATTCCGTTGTTTCATCAGCTATGCATTCTCATATGTATGCAAACCATTTCTGTTCATGAAAGGTATAGAATAGAAAGTGAATCGTGTACAGAGAAAGTAAAATTTATTACAGAGCTTTACAGGCAGGCTATAACTATGGGCTTTTTTTTATACTTCTGTTTAACAGAGGCGTAAATATGGCTATCTAATTTGCTGGTTTTGATATTCATGAATGATGTTCACGTAAGCCTAGCGCCGCCATTGGACTGCCTTTACAATAATTATTATGCAGAGAGAGAGAGAGAGAGAGAGAGAGAGAGAGAGAGAGAGAGAGAGAGAGAGAGAGAGAGAGAGAGAGAGAGAGAGAGAGAGAGAGAGTGTGTGAT
>CM035189.1:1801806-1816623 GCA_020233015.1 Callinectes sapidus | reverse complement strand
GAGAGAGAGAGAGGGAGAGAGAGAGAGAGAGAGAGAGAGAGAGAGAGAGAGAGAGTGTGTGTGTGTGTGTGTGTGTGTGTAATTCACCACGGTCGCCTGCTGGTCATCCAACTAGCCTTTCCCCTACGGAAAGAGATCAGCAGAGCTCATACTGACCAGTCTTCTGGTAGGACTGAGACCACACCTCACGCCAGGAGAGCGAGGCCACAACCCCTCGAGTTATATCCCGTACCTCTCGATGTCCCGGTGTGTGGTGGGGTTTCAGTCCTACCCGAAGATGGGTCAGTATGAACTCTGATCTCTCTCTCTCTCTCTCTCTCTCTCTCTCTCTCTCTCTCTCTCTCTCTCTCTCTCTCTCTCTCTCTCTCTCTCTCTCTCTCTGTGTGTGTGTGTGTGTGTGTGTGTGTGTGTGTGTGTGTGTGTGTGTGTGTGTGTGTGCTGTCAGTTAAGCAAATATGTAAAAAATATAAGATTATGAAGTAAAAGAAAAAGAAAAAAAAAAAAAGAGTTGTAGATATAAGCAGTTCACAACATACTGAATTGTTTACGATTTAGACAGCAAGGTTTGACAGGAAACATTTTAATATCAGTGTGATGTCTGAACTAACCAAATGAATCACTTTCGAAAATTAAAATATGCTACAAGATAACTGCACAAACGTCATTGACTGAGAACCTCCGAGATAGTTAAATCTTCATGTCTTCTTCTTCAGTTTTGGCTTCATTGCAGAATACTGGTTGCGTGTGGGCTGTTGACCCTTTTGACGGTGGGATCCATGAGCTGGCCCACTGGCGCTCCGGACGAAGTGTGTGACGATGATCTGCTAACACCCACATTTCACGTCAAAAATTGTATGGCAACAGGCACCCATAACGTGAATCAATACAGTCTGACTGCTGAACCAGTGCAGGGCAGCAATGGCAAAGTTAGAGGTAAGTCAAGTGTTGTCGCGATTGAGACGTAACAAAAGATCAATTCAACACCAAAAGAAAAGCAAGATTAAAAGCAAAATGTCATAGATGATAATCCGTAAAAGCATGATATTAACACTGGAATTAAATGGTGATGTATGAAACCTGATGCAAGTAGCAACACTTTGAATGTCAATCACTAGGAGTCTGTTTGAACAACACTTTCCTTCATTCGAATATTTCATAGTGATGGGATTAAGTCAGCGTGGTATTTATCTGTAATGTGCTTCCTCCTCCATTCAAATCTCAAAGTCAGATATGAGAAATTGTTTTTAAAGACCACCTAATTTCCTCTATAGAGTACATGCTCATAATCTTGAAGGGGCACTTATGTACAGCAAAGCATCTACCACCTTAATTCAGCTATGTTGCAATCTAACTGAATGGACCACAGCCAATAATGAATAATTTTCAACATCCAGCTGAGTTCCCAAAACTTAAGATATGATCAATGCTATACTTGAAGATCGGGTGGTGGTGGTGATGGTGGGTATACATACCCATTCTGTACCAGTATTCATAGTCATGATATTTTGCACTTTCCTTTCAGTTATCATCTTGAGTGACACAACCCAATAATCCACCACCTCTCGGCTGCCACTTACGCACAGATCTGTATTTCAGTGACCCTGAAAGGCGACCCCTTCATGGGCTTCGTGGTGAGGGCTACTACACCTGGTGAAAATAATCTTGGGAGCTTCATTCCGGAAGAAAGCGATATTGTTTATAAAAAGATGTCTTGCATGAACGAGACGGTAAGATTATAACTAAATAATGGTGGTTGTGGTAGCACATAAGTGGTGGATGTGATGGCATGGTAGTGCTTCAGAGATTTTGTTGTGTGACTCATGAGTTCGTAGTTTGATATGTGTGGTGGCTCGTTTGTCAATTTAACAAATGGACAAATCATGTTAATTCATTTTGTACTGACAGGACGTCGCCGTGACACACACTAACCCATCCATGAAGACTTCCATCACGCTTATGTGGAAAGACCTTAACAACGGCAATTATGTTTTTCAGTAAGTTATGTTAATGTTATTGTTGCACTCATATTTATCACTAATATACTTTTGTTAGATTTAAAGATCTTATTTAGCTTCTGAGATGTTTGAGGCTATCTTTAGTGGAGTTATTATTCTCGGTATCATTAATTAATCTTGATAATGTTTCCTTCTATCACACCCGCAGAGCCACGACCGTGCAGAACATCACAAAATACACAATGAACATCTTCCAGAATAGTCAAGGCTGACGGGTGACTTCTCCGAGCCACAGCTGCGGTACATACACCCTGAGACACTTATATTTATTGAAATGTTATTCTATTCTAGAAAGTTTTTATTTTAAACATACAGTAAGAAGCATCTAAGTATGCTTTTGTCACTATCAGTATTGTTCCTCTTTTAATTAATGTTTTTATTTAATACAGAAATGCTATATGAATACAAACTGTTATCACTGTGCAGTTTCCATGTAATTGTATGAAATATTAATAAAAATAGCTAAAAACCAACGATGAGGTCGTAGTGACTAGTTGTGTAGTTCACAGTTCAAGAACTAAGTTTAGCGGGGCGACTTCTTCACCCGGTAGTAAGTTTGCAAGAGGAATTATTGCTTCACCTGGTGGTCAGTGTCGGAATACGTTCAACACGCTTGAGAAATGCTACTCGTATGGTCTTTCTGTTTATAAAATTTCGCATTGCTAAGCAAGCATGTACATGTTCATATCTAGTTTCAACTTAGTATACAAGTCGTCTCAGCAAAATATAAAACCAGTATATCAATGTAAAATTGTTCTACTGAAGATTTTGCTTCAGTTCCACTCCATGGAGTATGAAGACCCTCCATCACTTAACCCTGTCAACGACTTTTATCAAAGCCGCTCCTGGTTAATCATTCAGATTTCACCAAGGGCACATGATAAGCAACTTAGCTTACTTTCAACAGTACAACTTTACCAAAGCTGGCGGTGAGTAAGTTCATTCGTTGTAAGTAAACGCAGTACAGGTAAAGCAGACATATAGTAAATAGTAAACAATGTTAGAGGGTGGGTGAAGTTACTCAACTATTGGTCATGCTTGACAATGCACTATGAGCAGTAAGTGTGAATTAAGTGGAAGCAAAAACTACGTATTTAATTAAAATAATCTAAATAAGAAATTGCCGCAAAACACCCAGACTTAAATTGTTTATCACATTCTCCCTAGATATACTGTTATTCTTCAATACTACCATACCAGCTAGATTGGCTCCCACTTTGAGAAATTGTGCTTTTCTTTCGGGGAAGTGAACGACGGAATGTACAGTGTGAATGAGTTAAGGAAAGAAAAAATAGCGTTGGTAAATGCGTCGGAAGAATACGTAGAAGGGGGAAAAATTGTTGAAGCTGTAAGCCACCGAAGAGACGGGAAACTGTGGAGAGCCTTATGAAACACATGGAGGTAAACTGATTCATTTAGCGATTGTAGGCACAACAATTATTTGCAGAGAGAGAGAGAGAGAGAGAGAGAGAGAGAGAGAGACCTTTGTAAACAGATAATTCTCCACAACAGATTATGAAATCTGCCTATACGATCAATAACAGCCGTTGTTGTTTATTTTAGCTGAAACAATGGTCAGCTAGACTGTGTAGAGCCCACAGGAGATTGCTGAGGTTGCCCCATATAAACGTACGACATGGGTGAAAATACTTTCAAAGGTGGAATCACCTTTGAGCCTGTTAGCTCAGTACTTGCAATAACAGCTAGCCTGCATTAAGGCCTCAGAGTAGTGCTTAACTGAATTAAATCCTGTCAGTATAATAATACAGTAAGTTTTTCCTGAAATTAGTTATATATGTTTTTTTTTTTTTTTTTTTTAATTATGAAAAATAAAGGTTGGTAGGTACAAGCATTTCTTTTCGTATAAAAAAAGGGGGGGAGGCTTTCTGTTTTCTCTTTGAATGAATGAAATGAATGAATGAAATGTAAAATATTCTGGCAGTCCTTGATACGGAGGCATTTGGTCTTACTATTTATATTATCTGGAAATGCAGTGTGAGGGACAAAGTTTTATTGATGAAATGCACATTGTGTTAAAAGAGAAGTCATGGCATTCTCCGCTATCTCATCATGGCCCAGCTTGTCCTTGATATCAAAGATCCAATGGCTGGCCAATGTCTTTAATTAAGGTTGACGTACACTTCAATTCTTCTGCATGATTCATGACAAGAACAGTCCACTACCCACTTTATTATTTGTTATTATTATTATTACTACTTTTTTTTTATTCGGATGTCCATTGTTATTCTCCTTTGAAGTTCCTACTTGCCCAGTGGGAGATGTAGCGTTCTCCCATTAACCCTAGTGGTGCCATAATATGACCTAAGCTGTTGCGGCACCTAATGGAATAATTTCAATTTTCCTTTCAAGCTATACAGATCCCTTCAAGATGTTCCAAAATTAAGCCAAGGCAACGTATGGTAGAAGGCCAACGTCTCTCTCTCTCTCTCTCTCTGGACGTCTTCTTGTAATTACTTAAGTATTTTGTCATTATTTTGAATTGCTACAATACTTTGTGTTATAGGGATACAACTCGTAAGGCTCATTGGATGCTACAATCACGTTGATCCAATTGAACCACAATAGCACTGTCTTGGTGTATTCTTTTGCTACAGGCCACATTTTGTTGTTACTTAATTGTACAACTTCGTCTATATTATGTCCACACGAAGTAGTTTGAAGGTATACACGTAATTGTGATACTACTTTGCTAAATAGTTTCCTTTGTGAACTCTTGATAGATAATTATCATATCCTGAATAACAAAGCAAACTCGCTGCGAGCCGAAAGAATGCAAGGTATACGAGTGCTCCTATCCCTAGGCAGGCAGCAGGCCGCGCCAGCTGAGCCACACACACACACACACGCGGACCGGTACCATGGTGGACCAGGCCCAGCACCGCATCCAGGAGGCCATGACCTCTCTGGTGGATGACCTAGACAAGACCTACCTTCGTGGAATGCAGGTTAGTTTTAGTTGAACCTCATAATATAGAAAGTAGACAAAATTACGTAATTGTTTGTAAATGAAGGATAAGAGCCGGTGAGGCCCCATCGGCGGTGCCCCGAGTACCCTTGTGGTAGGTCAACACACACCCTGGTGGTTAGGGTGGCCGCCTCACCACAATTATTTGTTGACGTTATGAATGAAGCGTTTGAAGCATACCATCTTAATGCTGGTGTTAGCGAGGATCAAGGCAGTGTATAAGAGGCAGGTGAGGTGTTATGCCCCGTACCAGTTATGTAATGATTACACATAGGGAAATATTGACGGTGACACCTCGACTGCTAATGTTATGGGAATCAGAGAGTGTAGTGCAGGTGCATGTTTAGAGGATGAATGGAGGCTGCTTCATGGGAGAAGTGAGGTCCATTTGGTCTGTTATAAACAACTTTGAGGGAGTGGAGTGTGGAAACCTTCCCATTCTAAATCGCCACAGAAGACAGTGACAATAGAGGACACAGATCAAAGTCACTTGTGTACACTGTGGTGGGCAGGGCAGCTGTGGTTCATATGGTAGCATACCAGCAACTGCTCGCTTGGGGAAAATTAAGCAGTACCTATAGGGTGTAAGCCAATCACAATGCCAAAATATGTAAACAGTTGCAAGGCATCATGCAAAACCAGCCAAGCCAATTCATGGTTGTTATTTTGAATTTTTGTGTATTTCTCCAAGATTAGCTGCATTTTTTTAAATTTTTTTTTGTATACCTAACATGTTTGGTATGTGAATGATATTATACTTAATGCATGGTTTTTGCTTTTCTTTCCCTTCCCCTCCACTAGACTTGCTGAATATATACTTTACAATTTTTCTTCGTACAGCCTATCCACTTGGCTTACCCTTTATTCTGGCTTTATTGCTGTTTGAACCAGTACACCATATGTGACTATAGCCTAGCATAGGGTTTACATCTGAATGTTTAGACCATTTTTAATATTATTTTGCCCTTTCTGTGTACCTTTTTTTGGAAGAGAATGCCACCCCCCTTCCTCAATCAGGTAGGTTACAAAATGTTAGGTTAAGATAGTTTACCTTGTGTAGGGAGGATTTCGGGGGGGGGGGGGGGGGGGGGGGGAAGGTTAGTTGGAATCGGTGGAGAAAGCTGTCAGTTTAATAGACTTGAAGTGGGAAGTAACAAAATATAACCATTGATGCATATTTTATTACCTAATAACAGACTGACAATTTTCTCCACCTTTACCGGTTAGTTTACCTTATGTTGTGTGTCGGTAGATAAGAGGGAGTCAAGGGAAGAGTATTGGTTGAAACTGCAAATTTATCCTTTGTTCCTCTTCAGTTCAACACCTGTTTTTGTCTTTGATTTGTCGCCACTCATAATTTTCCTCTCTGTCACTTGTCCTCCCTCTCCAGTCAGATCTGTCTATTTTATGTCTTTGTAGAAATCCACATTTTCTCCTTTGATGTCTTTATTTCCTTCATGCAGTAATTATTAACCTCTATTTATTTTTCTCCTCTTTTGTCTTTTCCACTCCTTTTGTTTTGTTCCTCTTGGATTCCTTTATCATTTTATCTTTTTTAGAATTTATGTTCTATACCAACTGGTCATAAATGAAAAATTGTGTAACTGAAGAAGTCAGGTATTTCATAAAAGGATTTTTCTACAGTTATTCTCATCCTGTATAATTTTTATACATGTAATAAATGTCAATATAGCACTGCATAGAATTGTCCTTATTCACTATTTAGTATTATATAAATAACTGATAACTAGTTGATAATACACATGCAAAACCAATGTTATATCATATTACAGTACATAAAGGTATTACATATTTACATCCTCTATAAAGCACTATTATTATTGGAAACCAGTACTAATAAAACTTTGAAAATAAAAAAATATTGAAATTCAGGTGTGGAATCCCAAGTCATGAGATATAAGTGTGACAGTACTGCTATAGATTTGGCATTTGGGCTTCTGTCTTTTCAGAATGTACATATTTGTATGTGGTTATCTTCTCAAGGCAGGTGGTGTTTTGGTTTGATTATTGTAATCACTTTATAAAAAAGTCATATTTGCAGCTGTTTTTAGTTAAAAGAAGGTTTTTGTTCCAGAGAACAATGCATCTTTGTGCTGCTTCATGCTGTGAGAAGAAGGAAAGCTCTGTGGACCAAGTGCACCGGTGTATTGAGAACTGCTCAACACCTCTCACTCAGGCACAGAGTTTTGTGCAGAATGAACTTTCACAATTTCAGGTAAGTTCTAGTTGTCTTTATTGTTAATTTGCTTTAAAGCACATTATGTATATCCAAAACCAAGAGATTTTATTGTCCTATCCTGTATCCCTTTTCATGTTATTCATTACTTTTTATAAGCTTGTTCATATTGTTTGCCTGTATTAAACTCAGTCTGTCACCTGCTGCTTACCCAGCCAGCCTTTCTCTTATGGAAAGAGCTCAGAACTCATACTGACCAGTCTTTGGGTAGGACTTAGACCACACCATACACCACTGAAGCCACAATCCCTTAAGTTACATCCTGTACCTACTTGCTGCCTCACTGCACCCAAGACTCAAACCTGGGCCTTCTTGGCTGTGAGCCAAGTGTGCTAACCTATATAGTGTGTGTGTGTGTGTGTGTGTGTGTAGCAAGCAGTGCAGCACATACTGCTGTGGACTAAATTAGCATAGAAGAAAGTTATTTGAAGATGTATATACTATAGATATAAATATATCCTTCTTTCACCCAGATACATTTGCAGATACAAATATTGAATCCTTTAAATTGCTGAAGGCTTGAAGTAAAATACAAATACAATATGAATCATATCTGCACATTCTTTAATATTGTACTTCTACAGGAACGGTTACAGAGGTGTGTAATGGTGTGTCAAGATCGCGTAAAGGATCATGTTCATGCTGATGCCACTGAAACTCAGGTTAGTCAGGGCAGATTATTTGATATAATAGTTTTTATTTATTTATTTTCTCCCATATTTCAGTACTACCATTCGTCACTGACATATTGTAAGTTGTCAGTAGAATTAATTATATTAATTCTTATTTTGCATGAAATGAGTGAGCATATTAAGCATTTGAATTTGAATTTCTTACTACTATTTGCATTTGTATTTGTTTGCTGTATGCTTTGTTTTACTTTGTTTCCTGTAGCATGGCACACGTTTATATCAGTTATTACTAAATGTATTTTGCTCTGTGTAGATTTTTCTTTCTTTTCTGCATAATCTACTGTAGGCAGTTTATTCCAGGAAACTGAAGCAAATTATGAATTTGAATAGTAGAATTCCATTATGTATACAAATATATAAAATAAAGTTCATAGAATACAGTAGTTTACTAATCTGTTACCTGTCAAACAGCAGATATTGGGAGTAACCTATATTTATGTCTGGACCTATCCTCACCAGGAACTCCAACGCAACAGCACACTTTCCTTTGCCAACACAGCAGGAAGTGTGTTGCGTCAAGCAGCCTTGGGGAAAGATGGAGTATGAAAATGATTCATTAGTAGAGTACTGGCATTGGCTTGCAAATGTGTGCTGTAGATTTGCAGTATTTACTATAGTGCTGTAGTGCTTCAGCTTCTGGGGTCAATCTTTAAACAGTGTGCAAGTCATCATCTAACAAGCTAGTAAAGCTATTAATAGTTGAGGACAGTTTAAAGAAGCTTGCCAAAGAATTTTCATGTTAACAAAAGTTTATACTTTAGTATAAAATTTATTGGATAAATCTTAAGATGAAATAAAGTGATAGAGGTCCTTGGAAAGATTGATTCATTTGTTATTTTCAATTGTGAAAGAAATGCATTTCTTTGTATTTCAAGCTGACAATAACTGTTCATTGTGATGGATAATATAAGAAAAGTTTGTTTTGACCTTCTGAAGTTGTGCTTTCCATTTTCTATAATTAATGTTGAGGACTGTATAGTTTGTTGTTGCAGCAAACAGTCAACTCAGCACAAAATTGTGATCATGACATGGGTATTTCCTTTAAATTATATACCAAGTCCATGTGATCCATGGTTGATTATAGTACAAGGAATTTATTTTATTCATATTGTGTAAAGCAGGATCAGGAAGGTGTTATTGCTTGATATTTTACAAGTTAATAAGTTTTCTTGTATCTTCTTTTTTGTGTTAACGAAAGTTAGGAAAAGAAAAAAATGCTGAATTTAGAGATTGATCAGGAGTTGCAAGCATCTGTACCAAGCGTAAAATGAGGGTACAACTGAGTACTTTGTTATGTCATCATTTGAAACTTAACATACAGAAAACATAGCAACATGCTCCAGTGTATGTCATTGCACCGATGTAAACAGTAAGATGATAATGGAAATGCTGTGGTGAAAAATGTGTTATTCACAAAGCAAAAGAGAGCTTTAAACGTTTTGTATTTGAGTTTGCCTTCATGTTTGCAGATAAAAAGATTTTGGATTGATTTGTCAGCATTGGATGTTGTTCCAGTAGATCAACTTAGAATTTTGTCTTTGTGATCTGTTATAATTGCTTAATTAAACACCCTTTGCCATATTTCACATTCTTCCCAGATTCACTAAATCACTTCAGAACTTATGTTTGGAGTGATATAAAGTTTATTTTGTATAGGAGCCTAGTCAAGATCTACTTAGAAAAGTATCTTGAAAATTTCACTTGATTTCCACTCCCCAAAAAGTATATGAGGGCCTGAGAACCATAGGGACTCAAGCACCATTTTTTTTAAACCGAGAAAAATGTGTCTAAAGTCTATGAACGATAACTCCACTTCTAAGAAAGACATTGATTTCAACTAAGTTTCAGACAATAACCCTGCTCTTCAGAATTTTTTTAGCCAAGAATGAAAGAAAATGTATGGTGCATTTGAGTGCTAGCACGTAAAATGTACCCCCCCTCAAGTTTCCGTACAATTCATTGCATGACCTGTGATTTAAACCTTGAGAAAAAATTTTAATGATATAAATAATGATTTTTTTACACTTTCCTTGTGTCGCAATAAAAAGAAGGGGGATATTATAGCAATAATGATGATGATGATGATGATAATAATAATAATAATAATAATAATAATAATAATAATAATAATAATAATAATAATGATAATAATAATAATAATGATACATTAAGCTGCATTAAGGAATTGCATCACAGGGTAAATGTAAGAAAAATAGAACATACAAGTATTGGTACATAGTACAGTACAATAGTTACTTAAAAGAAAGCAACAAAAATTGGAGGATGGTTTATGAGTTGTAAGAGGAAATCATAAAAAATAACTCAGTAATGATGGTTAAACAAAGGATAACATGTGGAACTTGTTATTCAAATAAAAAGACTGGATAATCTGTACTCACTCATTATGTTGCTATACATCCACTAAAGAAGTTGGAGGTTGGGGGAGGGGGTGGTGAAGTTACTACTGTCCTTCGTCATACTCCATGAGGTTGTCGTAGCAGTGTGCTGATTGGCCCATGGTAACGCGTTTCATATGGAAGAAAATGCTGATTGGACGAGATTTGCCTATGGGCTGTGTGCCGTGCGCTCTCATTGGTTGGCTGCCTCCTGCTAACTTTGAGCCCCTCTGGTCCAAAACCGACGCGACCCCAGGCTCAAACGCCAAACATAAAATAGTGCTTTACGTATTGATGGGTAGAGAGCACACTGGCTTCTACAAGACTTTTAACCTTATTGAAATTGGAAAACGGTGTCAGAAACAACATAGCCAGACAGAGGATGAGTTGCCAATTCCGGAAATATGAATATCTCAATAATCGGGGAGGCGGCGCTTGAGCCCCTATGGTTCTGGGGCCCTCATGTATGTAATTATTTTAAAAGGCCTTATAAATGCTTGCTTGTGTTGGTCTTGTTCATCTGATGGAAGTTTACCAGGCTGCTATATGATATTGCACCCTCCCTATACAGTCCTAGATCTCTAGAAGCTGTGAGGTTGTATTGTCTTCCTGCTAAATTTACTGTGGGGAAATTTTTGTTTAATACAATTCCAGTTATGGTCTGGTTTATTACTCAGATTACTTAGATCCAACTATGTAGAGATGTCTTTACTTCTGAACTTTATTCCTTGTGCCCATTGTGCAATCACATAGAACTGCAGTCTTTTTATATTCTCGTGAGCTCATTAAAATACTGTTGCTGCTATTTAAGAATCTCTGAGATCTGCCTTTATCTTGCTGATTTTTCTTTACACTTTTCTTGTATGTATTGTCTTAATTTTTCTATAGAGGCGTTCTTTTATTGTGTACCACCACTGGGCTCACTTCTTGCTCATTTTTTTTCCATTTTAATCTTTTATTGTCCTGCTTCAGTTGTTTTATTTATCTTTGCATTCTTATTCATAATTAGCTTTTAATTAATGTACTCCCTCTTCCAGAGAAACTAACTTGGATTTCAGCTTCATGAATTGTTCCTGCAAATTGTTCAATAATTGTTCAAATTTTTGTAGTAACATGCATTTTTTATTCTGCATTTCTCCTAATATGTACCATTCTTAGTCTGGTAAACCTCATCCTTACATGATCCTACAAATCTCATCTGACATGACAAGATGCCTCAATTCCACATTCTTCCATCATATTTGGTTGTCTTGTCACTTCTTTAATTCCTTAATAGTGGTGCAGTGACTGCAAATATTTGTGTGACACGACACTACTTTTCTCTTCAATTCAATTTTGGTAACCCTTGCTAAACCCCTTAAACCCTTTGTTGTGTATGCAGAGTGCTCCTGGATATCCCAAATAGGTGTCTAGTTTGTTATTCGATAAATGTTCATGTACATATATAAACTTGTAGTATTTGTATGTGTTCATATTATGGAAAGTAAGAGAAATGACAAAAATTTCAAAGTTTTTGTGATATGTAATAAGAATTAGGTACTGTGATGTATAAATGAGAGTATAATTGGGAATACGTATGTACAGGGGTGGTTGTCTGTTTTAGGTGTCATGCTAATTTCTTAGAATTATGAACTTTCTATTTATATTGAGTATATGAAGTTTCCTGTTCATTCTTGGATGCTTTGCTGCAGGTGGAGAAAAACCTTCATCCTATCTAAAGCTGACATAACCATTCAGACAAGTTAAGCCCTGACTGCCTGTTTATTTATGGTGCCCTTCCACTGATTGAAAGTTGAATTGCAGTATTTTGTTCTGTGCTAAGTAGGAAACTACATGCTTGGCAGGACATAATCAGGTGGTTTGACTTAATTTTTCTTGAATTTTCAAATGTGTTATATAGGTTTTGATTGATTTTATAAGATACAATACTTAGTAGTGGGTGGATGGAAAGTGAGGAGCTGAATTATCTTTGAGTCAGGTATGATTATTGACTTGTGTTAGTGATGAATTTTTATCATTTAGGTGTAGTAAAAAATATCATTAATAACATTCTTAGCAATGGTTTAATTTTAGTAAGAAACGATTCACAAAGAACATTTTTCCACAATGTATGATGCTGAATGAAACTTAATGCACAGTTTGACAACATTTTATACAGCTGCCCACACATTCCACTTTTATGTTATTCACAATGACTTATTTATGTTCAAGACTGGGAAAGTTTTCTTATAGCACACATTTCTATTTAGTACCTTTCCTATGGCAGTGGTGAAAGAGTGATTTTGTATTGTGGCAAGTCACTAAGAAAGGTTTCTAATGCTGAATGAATTTGCTACGTATTTCTTTAAACTATTTGATCATGGAGCTTTATTTAACAATGCATGACTTTTGAGCTTGAGGTTATACATATATGGTTAACTCCAGAAATGAATGGTGCAGCATAACTATTAATAATGTTCTAGGCTTGTGTGTGCATATATATATATATATATATATATATATATATATATATATATATATATATATATATATATATATATATATATATATATATATATAGACACACACATATTAGTCATGCATACATCCATCTCAAAAGTTCTGAGCTTTTCATGTATCATCACTGCCCATAGTAAATAGCCCAGGCTCACCATAACAGTTACACAGGATGCTTTTGTTTACCAGGGAATAAGTGTTGAGAGAGAGAGAGAGAGAGAGAGAGAGAGAGAGAGAGGGAATATCCGAGATAGCATGATCCAAGGTCATAGTCTACTTTTATATTTTAGGGGGAGGTGTTCAGATGCAGAAATCTGCTATGGGGGACATGAAGTATTTACTGTGTGCAGAGAATGTACGCAGGATATAAACTTGATAAAATTGTTGCCAATAATCTACAAAATTCATTTCATAAAATTTTTGAATACCTTCACACTTCTCTTTATGTTTGAGATCATCAACAGGTATTCTGGTATGCTGTTGACAAAGCTTAGAAAAGACATTTGATTTCAATGGTCTACAAATTTTTCAACATTTTAATTTCTGCCCAGACTAATGAAATATAGATGTTTTTTAAGTTTTGTTGTGGCCTGGTACTGTTCCTGAAAGCAACTGCCAGACATACATCTTGCAAGTCTTCTAGTGTCTGTCCTCTGTATGTATTCAAATTGCATCAGCTGTAAGACACAAGGTCAATAGAAAGCTCAGTATTTTCAACATTACCTTCTCAAACACACACACACATACACGTTGTAGTGGTTAGGAAGCTGAACTCACAACTGAGAGGGTCCAGATTGAAATCTCGGGTGCAGTGAGGCAAATGGGCAACCCTCCTAACATGTAGTCCACATTCACTTAGCACATAGTACAGAATGTAACTTGAAAGGTTGTGACCTTACTGTCCCAGTGTGTGGTCTCAGTCCTATCCAAAGATAGGTCAGTGTGAGCTCTGAGCTTGCTCTGTAGGGGAAAGGGCTGGCTGGGTGACCACCCATCAATCGTGGTAAATAACACACACACACACACACACACACACACACACACACACACACACACACACACACACACACACACGCTTAGTAGCTCAGTAGAGAGCATCCTTGCCTGTCATTCAGGAGGCATAGATTTGAAATTTCACTGACACAGTAGTTACTGTTCTTGAACAGAGGTATTGGGTGTTTGGTGTGTATTAGGTATGAACGTTGCTTAGTCTCTGAGCTTTAAATTTTTTCAAGAGGATATCAGCTGGTAAAAATCATGTGGAATTGGTCACACATTTGCATGTATATTGTATAGCCTATTATACAGTGCACTATTCTTCAAGGAGGATATTAAAAGATCTGTTTTATAATTCATACATGTTCTTTAGTAGTAGATGGGCAGCATATTGACTTTGTTCAGTTTAATGGTACATGAGGCACCAAGTGTTAGGGAGCTACTTTGATCTCATTTGTATTTTCTTACTTTTGTTATTGGAAAACATTATATTGCTCACAGTATTTTTGATGAGGCAGCCTTTCCATCTGTAGATTAGAAACTGTCATGACAGTGATCAAAACTTGCTGTTTGTTAGGTTTCTATGTGATTACAAAATGTGGCATACTTATTGAGTATATTATATTCTGTAGTTTATGTAATGCTCACCAATAGCTATAATCATAAAAGAGAATGAAAGAAAATATTACTGTAGAGCAATACACGAAGGAAAGGAAAGTGAAGGAATTGTGCTGTAATATTCAAATGACTTTTTCCATTGGTTTGGAATTGGTTTAAGCTTTTTTTCATGTGACTAAAACTTCATACTAAGCTTTTCACCACAATTCCTTGTCATATTCCTACTGATTGATTGATGCACCTCAAGTCAGGCTTCTTGCTCTATAAAAACAATAATTGTGATTTTATTATGATACACAGCACAAAATCTCTCTCTCTCTCTCTCTCTCTCTCTCTCTCTCTCTCCTCTCTCTCTCTCTCT
>CM035189.1:1758321-1761585 GCA_020233015.1 Callinectes sapidus | reverse complement strand
AGAGAGAGAGAGAGGATACTGTTCAAATAAATCAAAAGCGAGGAAAACTGAAATTGTCCTTGATCTCAGAGACGAAGAGAAAAAGAAAGAAGAAAAAGTGAAGGAAAGAAAAAAAGACTCAGCGATTAAAAGATTTACTGGGATTGCCGGCGAAGTGTTCCAAAACGTTCAGAAGTGAGGCGGAGACTGGAGCGAGTAGTGAAGAGTATTTTTTTTCAAGTGGCGCACGTGCAAAACAAAGTAAAGGGGAAGAGGAACAGAGGAACCGAAGAACCAAAAAACCAGCAAGGAAGGAAAGATGGAAGCTGGTATTGGTAGTGGCGGTAGTAGTAGTGGTAGTGAGGCGGAGGATACGGAAGACTGGTAGCGTTGATGAAATGTACAGCTCTACTAGTCGTGGCGTTTCATAGCGTGTTTATGGTACTATATGAGGACTGGATAATGGTGCGGTTGTGGTGGTTATGGTGTCTAATGCCGTGACCGTGTGGGCTATGGGGAGCCTTAATGGCGAAGGTGTAGTGAGGTTAGGGTTGTGCCCGTGAAAGTTATAGCTGTAGAAGTTATGAGAGTTGAAGTTATGGGTGTGAAAGTTAGAGTTGTCATGAGCAGGGGTCGTTGTTGGGTAGATGCTCCAGTGTGAGAGAGTGGGGGGGTGTCAGGGTGCCTGGTAATGACAAGATGGACTGGCCGTTAGCTGCCGTGGCGGGGGAGTGAGGCGTGAGCAGAGGTCGTGATGGCGCTGCTGGTGGTGTCAATAGCTGGTGCAAATGATACAGGCCGCGGGTGGTGGTGATGGTGATGGTGGTGATGGCTCAAGCTCGGTAAAGGAGGCAGGTGCGTTAAGGGCTTATTTGTGATTTTTTTCTATATTTTCCTTTCCTTTACTAGTTTGCACGTATGTAGGAGGGAAAAGAGTTAATAGTGATGCTTATGCTTCTTTTTTTATATGGCAAAAATTATATGCATACACTATTGTAACAATCTGTGTAGTATAATTTTGTATAATAATTCAAATATGGCAGGAAGGAAGAAATATATATGAACATGAATCACATGAAATATGAATGTCGAAAAATAGATAAATAGAGAAGGAATGGTGATGTTTAAACCTTTCTTATTGTATTTGAAGGATTATATGTAAAAGAATGTAGGAATTTGTGTGTTATAATGTATGTAAGTTTTGCAAAAAATGAAATCGCTTTATGAGTTGTGTGCAAAACACAAGTGGAAAATGAGAAAGAGTAGCTGGTGCATTTTAAATCTCATTGTGTTGCTCTTCCATAAAAAAAAGCATAAAAGTCTCCACCTTTGAAAAAATATATATATTTTCATAAAATTTGATTAAGGAAGAAAGAAACAGATAATCTCACTTTTCCACGTATTTGTATCCACATGAATGGTAACGCTTGTTTTATTTTTACCTTTGGATTCATTCACGCACCTTCATATTTTGAAGTACAACTTAACTACTGCACCTCCATGACATTGAAAAGGCTCTAATGAAAGGTATACGTGTTTTTTAATATTTCTTTTCCGGTTTTGTTGGCAGACTGATAAGATTATTATATTATTCAATGGTGAGATAGTGTTGAAAACATGGATAATCCTTTCTGGCCGCTGAAAATAGTCGTGGTGAGGGAGCAAAGTGTCGCAGAGTATGTCATTAGCTAGCCTGAGTTTGATGACAAATATGAAAAAAAGGTGTGTGTGTGTGTGTTGTGTGTGTGTGTGTGTGTGTGTGTGTGTGTGTGTGTGTGTGTGTGTGTGTGTGTGTGTGTGTGTGTGTGTAGAAACACTCATTTTCTCTTTTATTTTTATTTTTTCAGGTTTCCCTCTTAGTAACGTGATGTATTAGTAAAACACCACACAATGTTTAAAACATCCAATTGTCCCGCTGTAATCTTCTGTGCAAAACAAGTATTCCTATAACAAGCTCCACCACAAATAGAAAAATGCTGAGTATCACCCTCTTTGAATAACACTTTAATTTTCCGACATGTTGCAATTATATACAAGTGTACTGTCAATGAGATGATGGGGAGGGAAATGACTGTAGTGTTGAAAATGGAAAGGACATAAGGACTAGGGGACACAGGATGCTAAGGGGCGGAGTAATATAGATGGGAAGCGAGGTAGCATATCAAGTAGTGAACAGAGGAAAAGAATGAGGTGTGAACGGAATACTAAAGCAGCACAGAAGTACCTACTTTGCGTTATACTGAGATTACCTGAGAGCCTCTGGGCAACACGTTCTGGCGACATCAGGTCCATATTTTAGTCTTTCGCAGACGTGAACAACCCTCATTTAGTGAATGTGTGTGTGTGTGTGTGTGTGTGTGTGTGTGTGTGTGTGTGTGTGTGTGTGTGTGTGTGTGCGTGCGTGCGTGCGTGCGTGCGTGCGTGTGCGAGCGCGCCTTGCAAGCTCTGCTGATCATAACTTACTTTTTATCCAAGTTATACAAGTTTAATGTGTTTCCCTCGTATATATATATTTTATGTCGCGCGAAGTTCTTTCTTCGTAATTACTTTTCTTACGGGGTATGTATACGTACTGCCGCCTTCTGTGGTGTTGGTGCGCTCATAACTCTGTAATTAACATGTCATTGTTAGAACGAAACTGCTGCCTTGAAATACACCCGTGCTCCATAACTGCACGTAATGTTGGGAACCTCTTAAAACACACACACACACACACACACACACACACACACACACACACACACACACACACACACACACACACACACATACACACATTGTTATTGCTGTCTTTCTTGTGTACCACACAAGTGATGAGGGATATTGTGGAGATGATAAAAAAGCGCCCAAGGAGAAGACATTTTATGTAATCTCGGGTAATAACGTCTTTCTTGACGCCAATTAATTTCAAGGCTGGTGCTGCCGCGCATACACTGCTGTCAGGCCGTGCTACACAGCAGGTCTACTCCTCAACTGGTAAGGTTTCTAGCTTTGATTAATAATGCCTAGATTTGTAATTTTTCTGTCACGGCAAGGCGGTGGAGGAGCAGGTAAAGTTTCTCTGATACTTATCCTCCCTCAGTAAAGGCACAACATATCCGGGATGCATCTATCTGTTTGTTCCTAGATATTTAACATTTAATGTCTTTCATTATCTGACACCGAAAACTAAATATTTTATATCAGGAAGTTTATTGCAGAAACCATTTCCGATATTATTTTACTCCTTGGTGTGAAAAGTTCATCCGAGTTATAAATTCTTGCGAGTAAGTTTGTTTTTTTTTT
>CM035189.1:1750821-1755821 GCA_020233015.1 Callinectes sapidus | reverse complement strand
TATCCAAGCGTTTCTTCTTTCCCTTTTCTTTTTGACTTGTCTTTTTTTTTTAGTTTTTATATACTTTAGGAAGGACTACGCCTTACTTTTTTTAGGGTTGTTTTCATCTTCTCTCATGAAGGTAAAGAAGTTTTTTTTTACTTAGAAAGGACCACAGCTCACTTTTTTGTAAGTGTTTTCGTTCTTTTCATTTTTTTTTCAAGGGAATTGCCACCATTCAAGATCATTTGAGCTTCTCTCCTCCCCCACACCCTTCCCCCCTGGACTTTGCCTTCCTCCTGATGGATTAATGCCGAATAACTCCTTGGGATTACATTACTTTTTTATCACGAGTTAATTCTAAGTTTTGAGATCTTTTTTCCCTTTCTTCTCCACTGATCACAAACATCACAAACATTTCATCATCCTACATAAATATCAAAGACTGGACTCGCTACCCCTCTGATCCTTTGCCGGCCATAATCAAGCGAGGTGAGGGGCCTGCAGGTATATCCTTTACTTGATGCGAGGGAGGGATGGCAACCTCTTCTTTACGTCGCCTTGGGATAAGTCCATCGTTCCTGAATACGTATCCCTTTCGCCCAGGCCAGACTCCTCTTTATATCTTCCCTCTCGCCTTGCTGAAAGAAGCGTTCGTGCGAGGCTGGCGATAAAACTGTCATGCTCGGGTGCGTTGCCTCAAGCCGTGTGTTTTGCGCCATGATTTGTTGTCTTTCGGATGCAGGCGAGGAGCGAAAGTGTCAACGTGGAGCTGTTAGGTCGATAAGTCATGGAAGGTGTAATGACCTGTTGCCTGTAATTCACATGCGTTAAAGCGGCTCCGAGGGGATGAATGTGTTTGCCTGATGCGGCTTTACTTACTGCTACTGGAATACTACCTACTGCTGCTGCCTCGTTCCCAGAGTGATGTGTGCTGTATGCGGCACGAGGAGAATGGAAATGTTTTTTTTTTTTATGTATGTTATTTTGTGCAATTCATTCTTCCAGCACCATATGTACTGTGATGGACTCTTCGCCTTCTTCTTCATCTTTTTTTTCCTCCTCTTCTTGTTCTTTGTAGTATGCTATAGTTATACAGACAAACTTTTTTTCCTCCTCTTGTTCTTTGTAGTATGCTATAGTTATACAGACAACCACGCTGGTACAGTAAAGTAGTTTCTGTCCGTTCTTTCTTTTGTTTTCCTCCTCTTTCTCCTCCTCCTAATCATCATCATGCTTGTGACAACACATCATCCAGAAACACTCAGTGTCTTGACTTGCGTTAAGGTGTTCATCATTCAAGTAATCGTGGCTCATGAATCACAAGGCTCCGCGCACATGTGGGTTATATTACACTTGTTTGTCTCTCTTCACCTAGAATAATAGAGGGTGACGTGCTTCTTTGTAGTATCTGCAGGAACAGCGTGGTGCGCCTTCACTCACCGCTGAGAACAAAGCAAGGTACCCTTCACCTGAGCTGTACTAGGAAACTTTGAATGTGATATCTAAATTTCGCTCCTTGTTTTATTGCAGCATGATGAATAATATTTCTGCATTATATATCAAACAAGAGTCACTCATAATGACACTATATTACACTATAAAACAAAATCAAGCTGCGGTTAGACATCATTCTTCAAAGATACTTAAACTTCACGCAGTCTACTCCCTCTGCTCCTCCTTGATTACCTAACACTGCATCACGTAATATTAAATGTACTTTTATTGAGTTATTTTACATGCCGTCACCTAGCTGACCCCAGCGCTGTGGTGTTCCTTCGTTGGCCGACACGCAATCTCGACGCCGGCAGGAAACACAAACTCCGTTACACACCCTCCTCGCACCGGGTCAGAAAAGCAATTACACTACGAAATTTCTTGACCCCACGAGGTACAGTCTGCTCCGCAAGTCTCTATGTCAGTGCATGCTGCAACGTGGGATCCATATTGGCTACAGTGAGTTACGGGTAAAGAGGGAGAGTCTTGAAATAGATACAATGATTGATATCTGGTGCCGCGGAGGAGAGTTCAAGTTTTCGGAAATGTTTGAAACCCAAGGGATGCTGAGGCGGCAAGAGTGAGTCAATCTTCAGATAAAGTTTACCTCGATATTTTTTTACCTCGATCTATAACGAAGGTGAGACTCTTGGAGGTGAGACGTGGGAAGGCAGGGGAGGTGGTCTTTGGACTTTGGAAAGGTTGGTCTTCTTGCAATATCGAAATACTGGAATATTTAGAGTGAAAGACTTGAACGTGGAAGTGAAGTTAAAGCAAAAAGATGACAGGAAGAAGAATGAACCAATGAATGTTTTTGCTTTTTTTTCCGTTTGGTGTGTGACTTGGAAAAATTTATTCCTGCAATAAAGAATAGCTGGAATATTTGAAATTAAAGTAGTGAGTCCTAAAGTGAAATTGAAGCAATAAAGGTGTCAAATGTGAATTAACTGTTTTGTATTTTTCCATTTTGTCGTACAGAAAATTCAGGAATACAAAGTAAAGAGAGAGGGAGACATTACGTAAATCTACAGCAAACACGAATGAAATGCTGAATATCTTGTTTTATTATTGTCTCCCAACAACGGAATATGAAAAGGAAATTACAGACCGTGAAAATGGAGTTGCATACGTAGCAGTAAGAAGCTTGTGTTGTAGTCAGGATGAAATGTAATTCTGGTCGTCTTTTCTAAACCAAACACATAATGGAAGCACAAAAGAGAGATTTATGAAAGCCTCAAAAAATAGACATTTATCCCAGTATAGCCGAGAGAGGAATTGGCATGCATAGCAGAGGATACAGCACAGAAGAGAGAGAGAGAGAGAGAGAGAGAGAGAGAGAGAGAGAGAGAGAGAGAGAGAGAGAGAGAGAGAGAGAGAGAGAGAGAGAGAGAGATAGATAGAGAGTGGGGGGGTGGTGGGGGGGGGGGTGATGATGGTGGAGGTGGTGGGGACGATGGTAACAGACGTGGGCAGGAAAAGAGTGGGAAGATACAACTAAACGAGAAAGTGGAAAGCACATGAGCTAAAAGTAAAAAATGGAAAGCCAAATTTTATCACAGGAAAACATGACACTACCATTCACCAACCCTCGCACAATACTGCACAATACACTATATGAATACACCTGCATGTATGTTCTTAAATTGTAAACAAAGAGACCTTAGAGAAATGACCCATTTATCATCATTCCTTATTTACTCTGCCTCGTGGTGTTCGCTCCTCACCACTTGGTTGAAAATGAAGCGCAGTAGGAGGGAAGAGAGAGAGAAAGAGAGAGCAGGGGAGGGGGAGAGCAAAGGAGGTGATGAGGGAAGACTTACCTACCTGGAACGCGGGAGTGCTAGGAGGAAGAGGAGGAAGACGAAGATTGACGAGAAAGGGGTGTGCCTGGTACTAAGGTAGAAGAGTAGCGGAGAGTAGTAGCAGGTTAGTGGGTACGCTACAAGAGGAGGAGGAGGAGGAGGAGGAGGAGGAAAAGGAAGAGGCAAGTGTTAGGAAATTCCATCGTCCTCCCTTCCTCATCTGGGAGTAGGATTTTCCCCACGTGGCCGGTAACAAGGGCTCTTTTTTCGAGCAGCCTCCCTCCCGTCGCTGCAGTATTTCGTCGTCCTTCGGGGAAAATTTCACGTTGATTAAGTTTACCATTTTTCTCTTCCTTTCTCATCTTTTTTTTTTTTTCTTCTTTATCTCGCTCACTTTTCCTTTCCGAGCGATACTTTTAATGTGAGTTTTGAGGCGCTTGACGTGCAGTGCGGGAGTGATTGCGTGTTGCTTTAGCGGCGGCGGTGGTGGCGGTGGTGGTGGTGGTGATGGGGGGGTAGGATGGTGATGTTTATTCTTGTTATCTACGCTTTTCATTAGTTTCAGTGAACGAGATTTATTTTTCATTACTGGGTCTTTGAGGGAATATTGTTTTCCGATACTCGCCTTGCCGCTGAGTACTAAATCCATCACCATTATGAATTCCCTAACATGTATTCTTCCCCCCGCCGTTTCTCAGCAGCGGTAATGTGGCGTCTTTTGAAACCTAATGAGCATCGGAGGTCTGGATTGTGAGAGGAGGCGAGTTTGCTTCTCCTTAGTGCAGAAATAACCAGAATAACCTCGACCAAGTGCTCTGTGCAAAAGTGCGTAATTTGGCGAGCTGAGTCATCTTGTGAGGAGAGTGGAGAGAGAAGCAAATCCTCAGAACTGCAATTGCAATAACAGGAAAGTGGCTGTTGACCTCCGACTTGAGCTAGGCAGGGGAACTCCTCCTCGTCCCTTTTGAGTTATTTGTGAAAGATATTTAAATTTGGTAAGGTTTTATTTTTTTTTTTTTGTGTGTGTGTGTTTGTTTGTGTTTGTATTTTTTTAAGGTAGCTTCATTAACTTAAGAAAATGATAACTCTCATACAATTACTTTCTATTTAATCTTTTATTTTTCTAAACATCCATCACTTTTCTTCTTTTTTCTTCTTTTCCTCCTCCTCCTCCTCCTCCTCCTCCTCCTCCTCCTCCTCCTCCTCCTCCTTCTCTTCTTCCTCCTCCTCCTCTTCTCCTCCTCCTCCTCCTCCTCCTCCTCCTCCTCCTCCTCCTCCTCCTCCTCCTCTTCCTCCTTTCCCTATCCCTTTTTCCCCGCTATGGCAACGTTGACCGGAAAGAATTTTAAGTAAGGAAGTCTTCTGTTGTGCTCTACCGTCTTTTTACCCTAAAGTTCATTAGAAACATTTTCCGAGCGTTGGTTGGTTGGTGTTTGGTAGCCTTATGTAATCCTCCTCGATACATTTCTTGTTGATCTTCCTTTTCCTCCCGTCCCTCTTCCACATCCTCCTCCTCCCATTTCTCGTCTTCCTCCTCGTCCACGGCTTTCCTCCTTCAAGTTTTTTTTCGTCAGTGCCTTGTATTGATCACATTAAGGGGAGTCACAGGTCCCCTCTCGACCATCCAGAAGACTGCTACACTACCTGCCTCAGCCGATAACCCTGCTAACCCTGCTCTCTCTCTCTCTCTCTCTCTCTCTCTCTCTCTCTCTCTCTCTCTCT
>CM035189.1:1731939-1740027 GCA_020233015.1 Callinectes sapidus | reverse complement strand
CTCTCTCTCTCTCTCTCTCTCTCTCTCTCTCTCTCTCTCTCTCTCTCTCTCTCTCTCTCTCTCTCTCTCTCTCTCTCTCTCTCTTTCCAGTTCAGCGTTTTTGAATATAAAAAAATGTGTTTGTGTTAAAGTTAATTTAATCTTAAGAGATTAAAATAAATATTTTTACCTTTTCGCTTTCTTTTGTTTTGTTCTTTATCTCCTCCTCCTCCTCCTCCTCCTCCTCCTCCTCCTCCTCCTCCTCCTCCTCCTCCTCCTCCACCTCCTCTGTCTCCTCTTCTTCCTCTTCCTCATCCTTATCCTCCACTAATGTTTCCATAGTGACACTTGGTTCTTGAGGGAAAAGTGTTACTTCATGAAGATTATTTTTCCTGGGATGATTGTTTTGGCTCTAGTGTGTGTGTGTGTGTGTGTGTGTGTGTGTGTGTGTGTGTGTGTGTGTGTTCGTGTGTGTGTTTATGCGTTCTCTCACTGGGCTGAGGATGTGAAATTAATGGCGATTACAGACTTTAAAGAACTAAGTGGTCCATCAAGGAGGATTAATCTTCAAGACTTATAACTCATTCTCTTTACCTCTTCCTTTCTTCCTTCCTTCCTTCCTTTCTTCCTTGTTTTTTTTTTCTATTTCTTTTCTATTTTTGAATCTCTCTTTTCTTGCTTGCGTCATCTCGTTTCGTCATTATTTTTTTCCCTTTTTTTCTTCCCTTTGTTCGTTTGATTTTTGTTCGTCTTCCTTGAGAGATTGTAACTTTTTTTCTTTTCTTTGTTTTTCTTTTTCTAACTTCACTTCTCTTTCTGGTTCTTTTTCCTTCTTCCTTCTTTTCTCTTTTTTTTTTTTCATTTTCCGAGAATTACCCTTACTTTTAACATTAAGTCTTCTGTTTTCACTCACTAAACGACACTCACTCACTCACTCACTCACTCACTCACTCACTTATTCCTCTCCTTTCCTTCGTCGCATTACCATCCCAATTTGTCTTTCTTTTCCTCCTACATCTCCTATCTCTCATTTCCTCTCCCTTCTCCTCTCTCTCTCACACGAACATATTCTTCTTTCATCCTCTTCTGTACCTCTCCCTCAGTCTCTCCCTCCTTCAGGTTTCTCGTCAGAGTAATCCTTCGTTATAACGCGGCTCAGGTGTTCGGGGCTTCATGACGTGGCTTCTCCTTCGTCTTCATCACCATCGAAGGAAGACGAGGCAGCAGAGGAGAAGCGGGGAACGGACCACTGTTTTAACTCTAGTATATTATTATTATTATTATTATTATTATTATTATTATTATTATTATTATTATTATTATTATTGTTATCGTTATCATCGTTATTATTTACTTACTGGTGATGGTTGAAACGGTTGGTGGTAGTTGTCGTCGTCGTCGTCAAAGTAGTTATAGTAGTAGTAGTAGTAGTAGTAGTAGTAGTAGTAATGGTTTTCATTCTCTTTCCGCAGAATTAAAACAAAATATACATTGCACATTATTTAAACAAGGAGTTACAATGCACTATAAAGTTACGAAAAATTGTTGAATGCATTTACAACAATAATGGACTTCACTGTTTTGAAATATAAATTAATGCATGTTAAGATTATAAAACTAGTGACAATTGTAATAAAAAAAAAAAAAAACAGTAGGAATTGCTGTTGCTGCAGTATTGATAAATTTTCGTGTATTTAATTATTTTCTTATTCTTTTCATCACTTGAGTTGCAACTGGCTTCACTGTCATAACACCATTTTGTTAAGTGCCGTTATTTGTCTGGGTACTCCCTGTTGGATTAATGGTTGTCTTTTGCTGGGGATAGACGAACGTATATTAGCGCTCTATTTCAGTTTCTCCTTATACAAACTGAGAGAGAGAGAGAGAGAGAGAGAGAGAGAGAGAGAGAGAGAGAGAGAGAGAGAGAGAGAGAGAGAGAGAGAGAGAGAGAGAGAGAGATAATGTATTAGTCGATCACCAGAAAAGGCGTAAAGTGCAAGATTTAATACCCAGCTCGCACGATATCCAGTTCTCGTGAAATAAACTCTCAATAAAGTCGCATTTACGGCGTTACGAATAAGCCAAAATAACACATCTGTTTTCAACTGTTAGCGAAATTAATCTGGTGAATTAAGTGTTACCAAAAAATATACATATAAAAACACTAAAACTCGATTCCATCCCTGTAAACAGTATGAAAAAAAAACATCGCATAGATAGTCTAAACTAAATGTATAAAACCTTATCACCTGTGCGAATGTGTCTGAGTAACATGAAAAGAAAAAAATGAGAAGGGAAGGATGAGGAAGTTAGGGGAAGGAAGGAGACACTTAAGGAGAGAAAGAAATCTGATGGGGGGAGTGAGAAAAAAATATAGGTGGAGGAGGAACTTGGAGATCCAAAAAAATGCAGAGAGTGGGAAGACTTAGTGATGAGTGAAAGAAAGAGAATGGGAAAAAAAGAGAGAGAGAGATAGAGGGAAAGAGAGGAAGGGAGATTATAAGGGTTACGATAGAAGGACAGCTGATAAAGATTGTAGAGCAGGAGTTTTCGTTGTTATGTAAAATACGGACCTAAAGTTCAAACTACTACTTGTACTGCTACAACATGTACTGTTACTGCTACTACTATCACTACTACTGATGATAATAATAATAATAATAATAATAATAATAATAATAATGATAATAATAATGATGATATGACAATGGTAATAGTAATAAAGATACAGGAAAGCGCCAAAGGAACTTAACCCAATAAGACTATAAAAAGGAAATCTTGATGGAAACAAAAGATAAAATAAAATTATGGGGAGGTCTAAAAATGAAGGAAATTGGAAACAAAAGTAAAGGAAAAAAATGAAAGACGATGGGAATAAAGGTTCGACGATAAACATATGAACGAGATAAAAAAAAAAAAAATACGGAAAAAATATAGAAAGGGGAGACGGAAAACTTACCCTTAAAAATAAATCATGAAAAAAATGGAATTGGAATAAAAATAAAAATAAAAATACAACAAACTCAAAATAAATAAATTGAGTTACCGAATAAAAAAAGTTTATAAGAAAGAGAGATAGTAAAAACGAAGACAATTTAATAAGAAAGAGCAGTAGAGCGAAAAATAAAAAGGAGGATAGATCGACTCACGCCCTTATGAACCCCACACCCACCCGCCCTACACATAAGCTGCCGCCTCCAAAAGTTATTCAGTCGATCTCGAGGGATTATTGTAATAAGTGTTCATAAATATAATTAAGCAGTATAATGCGCTACTTTGGCTGATTAATGGCTGGAGTTTACTGATGTATAGCAATGTTTTGTGCGTCCTTGATCTGGTCTAGGATATATTTTAAGAGAGAGAGAGAGAGAGAGAGAGAGAGAGAGAGAGAGAGAGAGAGAGAGAGAGAGAGAGAGAGAGAGAGAGAGAGAGACTGACTTAGGTTACTCATCTTTACGTAAGGTTAACTTTCTAGACAGACAGTGCTAGATAGTGTACCCGTCTCTCAGATATAGACTCGGAAATTCTTCACATTCTTAATTCAGTGAAGTTCATCCGAGGTGCAGGAAGACGCGACTATCAATTTCTGTGGCTGGTCGGTATCTTACTCCTAGTCTGTTTTTATCTGTACGGCCGCAGCACCCCAGCCTTGCTACCCATGCCGCGGCCGCCACTTAGAGGCCATCATGTCTCACTGAGGGACGGGGAGGAGGGAAGTAAGCGAGACCGATGACCTTAGAAAAGATGATAAAATATGCCTAGTAGTAGTAGTAGTAGTAGTAGTAGTAGTAGTAGTAGTGGTGGTGGTGGTGGTGGTGGTGGTGGTGGTGGTAGGGAATGGGTTTGTGGCGGTATGGTTACTATGGTGTGGCTGTAGTTGTAGCAGTAGCAGTAGCAGTAGTAGTAGCAGTTGTTCTTGTTTTTGTTGTTTGTAGTTGTGTTAGAAGAATGAACAGCAGTGATAATAATAGTAGGTGAAGTTGTATAAATAGTAAGAATAGTAGTAGCACATTCGTTTATGATGTATAATGACTACTGTGGTTACTTTGTTGTTCTCGACGTTGCTCTTGTAAATCATAAATGTACGTACTTGGGAAAACCAAAGGAAAAATAAGAAAGCTAGCATCATCCTCTTATTTTGTTTCTACTTTTCCCTTCCGCTGAATTATTTGTTGCCTTCTTTTTTTGTTGTTCTTCCTCGTGAGCCGGCAGTCCACCTCTCGTTTTCAGCAAAGTAGAGTAATAATTTTGCTGTAAAACAATATTAGAAAAGGACTCGTGTCTATTTCTCGTCTGTGCCGTTTTTAGTCGTGGCAGTGTAGCGCTAAAGTGGGGTGTTGACATGTAGCTTGTTTGTTTTGCTTTTTATGTAGCTTCTTTCTTATGCATGATGCTTTTATAATGTTGATGTAGTAAAGGGTGGGGTTTTGGTCCTCGTGTTTGCCTTGGGTGTATATTTTTGCTTATAAAATTTTCCTTGTTTTGTCTAAATAGAGTTGTGCAAGTTGTTTAGTAGTAGTTATACAAGGAATAGTAGGATGAAGTAGTAATGATAGTATTATTAGTGGGTAAATTAATAATAGTGATAGTAGTAGTAGTAGTAGTAGTAGAAGTAGTAGTAGTAGTAGCAGTAGCAGTAGTAGTAGTAGTAGTAGTAGCACCATCAACGTTAGTATTATCAGCAGTAGCAGTACCAAAAGGCAATTTCCTGTTTTTGCTGAGTTTCTAGTTAAAAACAATAATCATCCTCGGATCTCTTTTTGTAGTTATAAAATCAAGGAAAATTGACCATAAATGGAGCAGAAGAGAATGGTTTTCCGCCTCCCCACAGAGAGACAGTGGAGTGGGCGATGTGGGGCGGCGTGGAGTGTTTGCTTGCGGTCACTTGTTGGGGTAGTGGGAGAGGGAGACGAGAGAAGGATAAGGAGGGTAAAGGAAGGGTCTCTTTCTCTATCAGGGAATTGTTTTCTCCCCTTATCTGTTTATGAAGGATCAGTTTTCCCCTAACTCCCTCCTTTCACACACACGCCACCCTCTGAGCCTTCCCTCCTACTATCTCTTCTCCCTTCCTCCTCCTCCTCTTCCTCCTGCTCCCCCTCCTCCTCCTCTTCGCCCCACTACTTGGCTGACTGCCTTCCATTCCTCCCTCCCTCCGTCCCATTCTCGTTTCCCACCTAACATCCATACCCCTCCCCCCAACTGCCTCTCCTGTTCCCTCCCCTTCTTTCTTCCACCTCTCCCCCTTCCTCTTCTCATTCTGTCTTTCGGCGAACAACTTACTCTTTATTTACTCCCACTAAAACAGTTTTTTTCTGAAAGACGCTGGCCTGAGGCTAAACTTTAAAAAGGGGTATTACTTTTTTTTTTTCCTTTTTCCAGGAATTTTTGTGTTTTTGGCTGGAACAATTGTGGCTTGATATTATTATTGTAATTATGCTGCTTGTCTCTGTGTTGCATCCGTGCGTTCAGCAAGTGGCATTTGTGCTATGTTTTGTGTTTTGTTGTTCGTGTGATACCTGTGTTGAACTAATTTTTTGTTGTTGTTGTTATTATTATTATTATTATTATTATTATTATTATTATTATTATTATTATTATTATTATTGTTATTATTATTATTATTATTATTATTATTATTATTATTATTATTATTATTATTATTATTATTATTATTATTATTATTATCTTTATTATTACTATTATTGATTTCATTATTCGTTTCTATAATCATCTATATATATACTGTATATGTGGGGCTTATGACACATCATTTGTTAAGATTAAAACTTGCAGCAAAATTATATTTCTCACGATAACAACAGCTATTGAAGTGATAATTGAAATAGAAAGGTCATACTAATATTTGAAAAAAAAAATCATTGTAAAGGCAATTTTTAAATGATTAACCGAATTACATTGAGCCACAATCCGGTACATATGAAAATCCAACATTATGAATACAACTTTCTAATAAAAAAAATATTGAAAAAAGTCGTATGTGACCGTGTGCAGCAACTTTAATGCATGTATATGTCAACTGGCGAGCGTAAAGCATAGTGTGTCAAACATGACGAAACGCGGTGGTAAATCTTTGCAGGACGGTATACAGACGACGGCTAATTCTGTGACAAACAATGCATTTCCTCATTCCTTGTAATTGTATCCCAGCAGCAAGGTCATCGTCCTCTCTGGCGGCCATGAAGTGTAACGCTGCATGACACGGTGAAGCTTCTATACCGAGGAATATATCATCCTTACCAGTTAGTTTTATTATCAAAGTGTTTATTAGGTCCGGTGTTCACGTAGCTAGATGTAAAAGATAATCATTTATTTCATTGTCCATAGTTTGTTACAATATATGGAATAATTGTAACAACATTTTCTTCTTTATCTAAATACGTGTGGTACGAGTATAACATGTTTTAATATAGCCTCTAAGAAAATTATTTTGAATTTCCATCTGTCAATGAAACCTCAGTTAATGTAGTAGCCCCTCTCTCTCTCTCTCTCTCTCTCTCTCTCTCTCTCTCTCTCTCTCTCTCTCTCTCTCTCTCTCTCTCTCTCTCTCTCTCTCTCTCTCTCTCTCTCTCTCTCTCTCTCTCTCTCTCTTCTCCTTAACTCCCTCCTTCCTCTTGGTGTTTGTGGCTATCCTGTCATAGGCCCTGGTTCTGCCTCCTCCCCAGACGTTGTGTACATGGCAGACAAAGCGCCTCACACTCTGGGGAACACATGTCACGTTTTTTACAAGTATGATGGGAGAAGAAACGGGAAAACGTCCACCCCCAGACAGGTTTTCCTTCCTTTCTGGACGACACGACACAAGCAGCAGGTCGTCATTCATTCCCAAGTCGTCCCTTGTCCGCCCTACCCTAGCTCCTCCCTCTGCCACCAGCCTTTGACCCACACCATGATCCTCCATTTGCCCCTTCCCTTACCTTTCCTCCTCTACTCCATTTCGCCCTTGTTCCCTTTATACCCTCTTCTTAACATCCGATTCACCCACTCCCCTCTCCCCTTCCCCCGCTCTCCCTCCCTTCATCCACTTCAACAATACGCGTCGGACTAACTGAAGCGAGAATTTAATGTCGTTCTGCCTGACATGTTTGGCCGCCGGTCCCTCGCCGCAACGCTCACCACATGCCCGGGTCACAGCGTAAATGCCGTCCCATGTCCCCAGTCGATTTCTCGCCCCAATATTCTCTCTCTCCGTCACGTGGCATACTCATGAATTCCGGAGCGAGGGAATGAGGTGATGACGCGCGCCGCACCTATCTGCCTGCTGACACTGACACGCTTGGGTATCCACACACACACACACACACACACTGGGCGGTGCAGTGGTAGTACGACTGACTCACAATCGGAAATCTGTTCACCTAGCAGTGGTTAGGTATTCTGTGTAGGTGTACAGTTGTGACCCGCTCTCAGGTAGGAGAAACAAAGTCCAAAAAAGAAATACATGTGTTGTGACCTCACCACCCCGGGTTTAGTTAACGAGGCTGATCTTACACTATCTAGCCCCTATGTATCGGGATGTCAGATACCAATAGAGGGTTGTGTAGACTTAAGATGTGTGTATGTTAGTATAAAGTTTATGTATAAGCATGATAATATGTATAGAAGTTTCAGTTGACTCTAAATTTTCATTCAAATAAACCAAAATATTTTATTAGCAATACTGCACACAGTTTCATGACAATAAATGTGTAATGCTAAATGTACAAAACCCTTTACTGCATATGATAAGGTTGTCCGCTTAATATTACATACATGTGCCCTTTTTTTCACTCCTTCCAAGTTTATTAAACGCTGATTACTAAACAAAGTAAAACACACACACACACACACACACACACACACACACACACATAAGGTCGACTAACTCCCATGATTTTTACTTAACCTTCAGCAATAACTCTCCCTGATCGTCGTAATCCGTGCCCTCGTCAGTGCCTTGGCTTGCTGCTTACCTGTCATTACACTCCCTTAGCGAGCGAGAACTTGTGTAACTCCCTGCAAGAGCCTCGTTACGGATGCACTTCACCCCTTGCTTGTGTATCATCTTTCCCATCTTCCCTCCCTTGCCTTTTCCTTTGCCTGGGGTGCGTG
>CM035189.1:1719439-1726939 GCA_020233015.1 Callinectes sapidus | reverse complement strand
CACCTACGGCCCACTCTCCCTCTCTCTCCCCTAACAACCAGCCAGTCAACCTGACAACCCCAGCCAGCCAGCCCTTCACCATACCACCACAACCATCACCACCACACCGGCCGTACAATCATACATTCATTACTTTCCCTTTCCCTCTATCATACCCAGTCGCACACACTCACTCCCTTTTGATAGATACGCATTATTTTATCGTTTAGTTCTTTAATATCACCCATGTCACAGCTTGCCTCATCCCTTCCTCCCTCGCTCGCTCACCATCATTCTGTTTCTTATCTATGCACTCTCTTAACTCTGTCCCCTCGCCCGGCACACACACGCACCCAATACGCACTCTATCACCCTTGCTATCCTATACATCACCCCTTACCTCCCGTTCCCCATTCCCCTCCGCCTCTACCTATCTACCTCTCTCTCCTTCCCGCTCTCCCTTTCTCCTCTCCCCCTCTGAAGCCCCTGACACGCGCCATGGCAGCTGTTGACCCTCTCACCGAACACCTGCTTAAACTCTCCCTCCCCTCTCCCTCTCCCTCTCCCTCTCCCTCTCCCTCTCTCTTCTTCCGTCCCCCAGGTAGCCAACACTCTTCAATCCCTATAAAGGTGATCAGCCGTACCGACCCCGTGACCGACAAAATTAGGGGTAAAAAGGATGACGTGGCATGTGGTGGATTTTCAAAGGTGTCACTAATTAGAGGACCGGAAAAGGAACGGAAGGGGTGATTGTTGGTGGATGTGGACGTACTTGTGTGTTCCTCCTGGCTCTGGCGTTTTAGTTCGCTGTGTGTGTGTGTGTGTGTGTGTGTGTGTGTGTGTGTGTGTTGAGGGAAGAGTTGGTAGCTGTTCTCCAGAGTTTGATGTGTGTTTTTTTTAAGTACTTGGATAGTTGAAATGGGTGAGAATGTTTGTTTGTACAGT
Organism: Callinectes sapidus; assembly: GCA_020233015.1. Classification (NCBI taxonomy): domain Eukaryota; kingdom Metazoa; phylum Arthropoda; class Malacostraca; order Decapoda; family Portunidae; genus Callinectes; species Callinectes sapidus. The sequence continues at coordinate 1,726,015 of CM035189.1, read as the reverse complement.
ATGTTTGTGTGTGAGATAGAGATGATGCTTTCTCTCTCTCTCTCTCTCTCTCTCTCTCTCTCTCTCTCTCTCTCTCTCTCTCTCTCTCTCTCTCTCTCTCTCTCTCACATCTTTTATTCTGCAGCTGTAAGAAGTCTGTGATACCTGTCAGGTTGGTGAGGTCTGAAAGCAGCCTCCTCCCCGCCGTCACGCCGCTCGCCTCCTCCGCTTCCTTTGTCTGCCCTCTCTTGTGTATGTAAATAGATGCAGGCAGCGGTAGTAGTCGTCGTAGTAAGAGTTGCGCGCGTGTGTGTGTGTGTGTGTGTGTGTATGTGCTCATCGTGTATGTATTTTAATTCTTCGCCTCCATGTTTTGTAGTCGTGGCTCTAAATAAAAGAAAAATGAATGAATGAATAAAATAAATAAAGCGCAACATATCTTGTTTATGGATGTTTTTTTTTAGGGTTGTGTGTGTGTGTGTGTGTGTGTGTGTGTGTGTGTGTGTGTGTGTGTGTGTGTGTTTCCTGCCTGCCTGGGGGTGAAGATGAAACCTCCGCCAAAACATCAAGTTACACTGAAAACCTTACTAGAATAATATATAGTGATGTTTTTTGGCGGGTTTGAAAAAGCAAGAAAACGTAAATATATATAAAGATCGTATCAGGTATGTTGACGCGTCCCGCCGCCACCTGGGTCTGTGTGGGAGCCGCCGCTCACTCCCTCACCATCACTCCCACCACCATCACCACCACCCTGCCTCACGCCCCCACCCCTCACCCCTGCTGCAGTCGGATAAGCGTCTCCCAAGACAGTTTTGTGTGTACTAAATCCTGGTGTCGACTTTCATCCCTTTCTTTCGCTCTTCCTCTCTTCCTATAAGGTGAGACTTGGGGTCGTGAAATGTGTGACCTCCGTAGAACGTGATGCTGTTCGTGCGGTGCTCAACACTACCATTAGAAACTCTCCCTTCTCAAGATGAAGGAGCAGAGTTAATGTCCAGGGTTGTGTTGCATTACGAGCGCTGCGGCGGCGGAGACGATGCATCTGTTTAAGTTTCACAGGGAAGTTTTTGGAAATCTAATGTAGGTTAGAAGTTTTGATTTGAATATTGTGTTGTAGTGAGTGGCGTGGCGGTGTGATGGTGGAGGCGCTGCGTCTCTTAATAAGTTTCGTGCGGACTTTGGTTGTGTGTGTGTGTGTGTGTGTGTGTGTGTGTGTGTGTGTGTGTGTGTGTGTGTGTGTGTGTGTGTGTGAGTGTGTGTGTGTGTGTGTGTGTGTGTTTAGTTGGTTAAAAGTTTTGGTTTGAATATTTCGTATTAGTGATATGGACATATTTCGTGTGTGGTTCTTCTTGCAGTCTGTTAAGTTCGTCACATTTTTTTTTTTTTTACTATTTCCTCCCTCTCATTTGTTTTATTTCAATTAAGCAGAGTTCTCTAAAAGTTCTTTCCTTTTATGATGCACTCTTTGGTTTATTACTTTTTTCTCATAATAGCTTTAGTGTAATCTAAAATATTCCTTCATCATTCTGATAACCTCATATCGATTTTATCTTTCATTCTATTAGATATCTCTAAGCAGAATTATTTCCTATTGCTCCCAAGTTTTTCTTTATGTTTGTTCTTCACGTATTTGGTTTATGCTGTGATTAATATTAGTCTGAGTCTCGAGTCGCGTAATGAATATCATTGCTGGTAATCTTATTAGTGTTAATCTGGTATGCTTATAGAAAATATCTCTTGGTATATATGTAATGTATTTTTCTTTTTTCTTCCAGGTGAGTCTCATGTGAGGTGTGAAGGAATGATGCAAAATGTGGCTCGCTGAAAATGTATGTAAGAATCTCTCTCTCTCTCTCTCTCTCTCTCTCTCTCTCTCTCTCTCTCTCTCTCTCTCTCTCTCTCTATCTCTCTCTCTCTCTCTCTCTCTCTCTCTCTCTCTCTCTCTCTCTCTCTCTCTCTCTCTCTCTCTCTCTCTCTCTCTCTCTCACACACACACACACACACACACACACACACACACACACACACACACACACACCTGCATCTGTTCCTCTTAACCAGAGTCAGAATTGAGCATCTCATCCCTCCGAGACTTAACACTCAATGGGCGCGACATTATGCCAACAAATAACTAGGAGGGACATCGCTGGCTGGGATGAGGTTCACGCAAAAAGTAACCAGGTTCGGGGGAGTTAATGGCCTGATAGAGTCTGTAATACGGCGCGATGGAGATGTTTTCCAGAAGCGGACGTGCTCAGTGCCTGGAGTTCCGCCTCTTTATGGCGCTTAAAGCAGACAGTAAACCCACTTTACCGTCACTTCTGTCTGTGTGGGAAGACTTTGCCAGCCTCTCGTTAGACGCGGGTGACTGGCACTTTCTCAGCAGTTTCCCTCTTGTAATTCTGACCAGGACTTCGCCGCCGCTGCCTCGCGCTAATAGCACTGGAACACTTTTCTTTTATTTCCCCCTCGTTGTAATTTGAAGTAAAAGCTGCTTCCATTTTCTCGTCCTGGTTCATTTCCCCGGGAGTCCTGCCGTCGGGTAATTCAGATGCTGTGAATGGGAAAATAAATATTTATTGTTGTACTGAGAACAACCCACTGTGTATAGCAGGATGACGGTGCAGGACGAGGGTGAAAAAATAGTAACTCGTTTATGTATTCCCTCAGAAATCTCATTCTGTTAATCGTGACATTCTTTACTGTGTGTTCTTTGACTTTTCAAATGCTTGCTTTTTCATTCTTTACTCTGTTTTTTTTTTTTTTTTTTCTGAATAATAATATATTTTCTCAGGGCATTTCATGAGTTGAATCTGTTTTTTTTTTATTCTCTTTCTTTCAGTTAGTCAGTTTTCTTCTCCTGAAGTCGGTATACATCTTTTATTGTTTAATACTTTTCCCCATTTAACGTTTTTGCCATATATTTCATATAACATGCCACATAATATTTTTTTTTCTTTACTTTAACTATTTGCATTTTTCCACATGTCATCCCTTCCCTTCCTACTCCTTTTGTTCCATATGTTCTCTCCCTTTATTTCTCCTCTAGCGCAGCGATCATGCTCTGCTGTTTCGCTGTCAAGGAGGCAAGACTGAGGAATCATTATCCTCACTTGTCTCCCTTAATAATCACATGAAGCACCACCACTCACTGCGACGCAACGCTGTAATTTGCTGTGCTGCTGATATTTCTTTGTCAGGATCAGCTTCCGTGTGTGTGTCAGCGTTGGTGGGTGGCTGGGTGAGCGGGGTATGTTGGGTGCCTGTGTGGGCTTGTCAATGGGTGTGGGAGGGTTTGGATTTGACGGCAAGCTTTCTGCGTCAAGTTTAAAGGTAGACGTGCATTGCGGAAGTGTATTTTCGTTGTATTGTGCGAAACCTGAGTTGAATCTCGTGAGAGGAACGACGAAAGTAGGAGCAAGAGGCGGGAAAGTAGGAATAGAAAGGGAAAGGAATAGGAGAAAGAGGATGAATGAGTATGAAGTAAGATAAGTAAGAGGAGGAGGAGGAATAGAAGCAAGAGGAAAAGAGGAAAAGAACAAAGACAAGGAAGAGAACGACGAGAAGCAGAGGAACGAGAAGGAAGAGAGGAATGCGTTGCCACAGAGGGAAGCGAAATGGAATGTGAAACGCAAACTTCATAATTATGAGACGATAAAGAAAAAAGTTGTGGACATCTTCGTGAAGGAAAACATGAAGATGTAAAGTTTTTATCTGTTCTGCTGGGATTTTTTTTTTTATTTGTTTATCATCATTCTTTTTAGTAGTAAAACTATTATTATTATTATTATTATTATTATTATTATTATTATTATTATTATTATTATTATTAGTAGTAGTAGTAGTAGTAGTAGTAGTAGTAGTAGTAGTAGTAGTATATGCCTTTAAAACAGGTGGAATATTAATACACCATCATCATCTTCATCAACATGAGTAGCATCGCATTCTTCAAAAGCCAACGTTTCATGCTTGATATTTGCTTTGTAAGCACTGAAACAAAGATATTCCTTGATATTGTGGCAGCAGGAAACATGAGCTTTAAACTATACTGCTTTTCCCTCTATCATCACTCACTCAAAACTCCCGTGCTGCCACCTACTCAATATGAAATATCCCTTTGAACCTTCTCACTGTATATAATGATACTGATATTGGGAGTGACCGTGCATGAAGTACAATATGTAAAGACGGATTAAGAAATAAAAAAGAAACCGAATTAGTAAAGTAAATAGAAATGCAGAATATGGATTAATGAGAAAAAGAACAAACATATCACCTCATAAGGAGCAAGATTATGTACGACAAGTGAATAATGAACACGTTTTCGTAATAACGATAAGATGTAACGACAGATACAAACCATAAAAGGAAAACACTAAAGTACACTTGGTAAATAAGGTTACTGCTATTATTAATGAGTACTTACACCTGGATTAATGTCCTCTCTTATGTCTTTGCTCTCCAAATACTTCAATCCCATGCACGGACACACTGACGGACACTGCTCGTAAAGTAAGGCAACCAAGTAAATCCAAGAGCAATATTTTCCACGGGTCTTCCTAATGCAAACCATTTATCAGTATGAATAAAAGATAAGTGATTAATGGGACGAAGTTATTAAATGCCTCACAGATCGTCGCTCCCAGCTCTCAAAATTTGATATACGCAAATGCGCAGATGTCAGATGCATATTTATATCAACCTTCCCTGAAACATATTGACATGGGCTCTTTCGCTTCACGAGAGAGAGAGAGAGAGAGAGAGAGAGAGAGAGAGAGAGAGAGAGAGAGAGAGAGAGAAGATAGAGAGAGAGAGAACACTATGTGAAGAATGGAGAGGAAGGGAAATGGGCGGAGGTATGACGGAACAGGAAGTAGTGACACCTGTCTGGGAGCACCTGCTGTTCCTTCCCCCTCCCCCTCCCCTCCCCTCCCCTCCCATCCCTCCCCCTCCCCTCCCTTCCCGCCCCCCACCACATGTCAGTCAAGTAAACCATTTCAACTCTTCCAACGTTAATCAAACCATGACTAGTTAGTGACAAGAGCCTGACTAGTTCTATCACCTGTATCCTGAGACGCTAAGCTCACTCACTACTACTATCTTAAGGTTAAGGAGGCTTTAAAGAAGCTTTAAAGAGTGTTTCTCGTCTTAATAATGAAGAAAAGTTAATGATAAAACCCTGGCCAGTTTCTATCACCTATATCACCTGTGTCCTGAGACGCTAAGCTCACTCACCACTACTGTCTTGAAAGGCTACACAGGTTAGTCAGGTTCTCAAGAGTGTTTCTCCTGTTGATAATCAAGAATTGTTAGTATACAACTAGAGGCATAAATACACTCTTAATTTAACTATGAGTTTTGAATATCATTAGACTATTTTATTAACATTAGGAAGGGTCAGAAGATTAATGGCCAGAATCTGTACTATGTTAATCCCCACACGAGTTTCTGAAGCTGCATAAAATCGAAAAATAATAACCAGAATAGATCTGAAAATACGTCCCAGTACTGAAGGAGTTAAGAATGTTTCTCCCCACATAATAATGAAGAAATGTTGTTAATATATCACTAGAAGCATGAAAACACTCTTAAAAATATGTGTCATCTCAACAAGAACCTTTTGCATGTAGCAGAGGTGTGGTTAAGAAGTGCTTTATAATAAAATTTTTGCAAGAGTCACTAATAATTTCTCTGATACTGCAGGTTCTATAATATACTACTCGGTGTTATGCTGGCAGTGGTGTCTTTGCGAACTTGTACCCTAAAATTACTTTGCTAAGCTTATGGGAGTCAATAACAATAAAGAGTTCACGGAAAACAAAAATAGAGTCGCTTGTTATTCCCAACGCTCCTCTCCTCTTCCCCAGGCTGCACTATCGGGTATTTTTTTATTATTTATTTATTTTGTTTTCCGATCTTAATCTTCTTTTCACGTGCTAATGAGTATAAGAGAGGCTTCAAGACACTTATCCCCTGTTTTCGATTAGTGCTTGTCTATAATGTGGACTGGTTCAGTGGCCCTTATTCTATAGCCCTTTTTGTTGCCTTTGGCCGTCCCCTCTCCTACACAAAAATAATGTAAAAACAAAACTGAGAAGGAAAGCTCGTTCTGTATGCCGCTCTCGAAAAGTTCACTGCAGGAGGAGAATCCAAAATGCTGTTGAAATGTAAGAGTTCTTGGAGGTTACTCGACTCATGGTGGGGACGATCTAAAAAGCTGGTGGCCATGAGAAACTACTCCTCTCTTTTGCAGTATACATATTTAAGTGCATTGACCCGGGGAAAGTTTCAAGGGTGGGCAGCGTGAGCAGATCTTTTTTCTTTTTATTTGATTTTTTCGTGGTATGTTTGTATGAGTAAGTGCATTAATCTATGGAAAGTTTCAAGAATGGGCAGCTTGAGTAGATATTGGTCTTTTTTTTTAATCATAGTATGCTTTTTTTATCTATACAAAATGGGCTTTTTAATAAGAATTTGTGAGCTAAATGAGACCACCTCTCTGAAAGCCCACCCATTTGGGAACCGTTACCCCGAATGGATGCCCAATCTCCACTCAGACCGTGGACAGGATTCGAACCTATGCTCTCGGGGATC
>CM035189.1:1691299-1703598 GCA_020233015.1 Callinectes sapidus | reverse complement strand
AGAGAGAGAGAGAGAGAGAGAGAGAGAGAGAGAGAGAGAGAGAGAGAGAGAGAGAACTCAGATTTCAAGCTCAAAACGCTGACACACACACACACACACACACACACACACACACACACACACACACACACACACACACACACATGATTCATGCCCTTTGCCAATATTATTTTATCATGCACAGAGAAAAAGAAACTCAGATGATAAAAAAAAAGTGGAGGAGGAGGAGATCAGTGTCGTTTAGAGTCGAAAATATAGTGACATGGAGGTCTTCAATAAAGTCGTGGAAGAGGCGAAAATATGATGACAAAAGGAGGAGGGGGTGGAGGAGGAGGAGGAGGAGGAGGAGGAGGAGGAAGATTGAGTAATGGTAGAGGAAGAGGAAGGATGAGAGAAGGAAAAAAAAAATAAAGGAGAGGAGGGACAAAGAAGGGAGGGAGGAAGACGTATAGAGAAAGATCCAGGAATGGTGCAGAGTAAGGGAGAGCCGCAGGGAATATATGAAGAGACAGAAGCACGCCATCAACACACCGCGGCCTCACCCTAACTAGCAGCTCGCATGACTCCGCGGGTTAGCCTTGGTCATGGCATAAGAAGAAGAAGAAGAAGAAGAAGAGGAGGAGGAGGAGGAGGAGGAGGAGGACTGGATCTAGGGGTATATATGAGGTACGGATGTGTCAAGCATTACCACATGCAGGATGGCCGGCCAGTCTCTAGCAACTCGAGGAGCAGTTCAACCAGAGCACTGTTGCGGGACTACAAGGTCTTTGTCGCCGAAGTGTGTGGGATCAAGGGTGGGGACGCAGGCTTGAGAATCGGTTTGCTCGGTGTGATTATTGCTCAACGATGATCGCCCAGTGATTGTCTGGAGCACTAATACACTTTTTTGAAAGGGGCTCTTTTGTTTAGGGCAACTGACTATGATCGTTCACGACTCTAGTGTCAATCACTCGAAGCAAAACAATTCCATTAAAAAACAGTGTAGTAGTGCTTTTAGACAATCGGTGGACCATCATCAGTGACCCATTGATGATCCTTGTTGAACAATAATCGAGCCGAGCAAAACGTACTTTCAGGAGGGGCGGGATAAGAGGATTGGACGCCATGCAGGAGGCTACGCTGCACACTGACGCCACACAATGCTGCATTACTCTTTCTGGAGGTCCTCTCGGCGACCTCTTGCTTCTCTGGCTTTGGCTGCGGCTTCTTACTCTTACTGTCGCTGCGGCTCATCATGATTTTGGGTAACCGCATCCGTAGCTTGGCTCCATCCGTCTGTTTGGCGGCTGAACTGTTGTTAGTGGTGGCATCACTGGATGTGCGGCGAGGGGTGGGTATGGAGGAAGTGGCTCGAACATCGCGTGTCTTGCTTTCAGGCCGAAGTTTTAAGGCCTGGTCACCCGCTGGGGACACACGACGGGAAGCAAGTCTTCCTTCACTTGTCTTGAGGCCCAAGTTGCTCCGCCGTGCGACGCTTTTAGTGTCTACTATTTCTGTATTCCGGCGGATGAGTCGCGCCAGACGGCTTTGAGGTGGTCGGCTGGACGGCGGGGCCTTTGAGGAGTGGCCATCTTTGTCCCCCTCTAGTTCCTCACGTGTCTTCGAACTTGAAGTGCCCTTCTTATCAACTGTTGATGATTTAGTGCTTGAGACACGACCTTGAAGGCGCGAGGCTGAGGATGCTGAACCAGTGAGTGAGCTGGTACCCAGCCTGGGACGCGCCTCCGGAATGAAGGTTTTCTCTCGTCGGCGAACATCAAGATGCTTGGCTTCAGTCCTCCGCAATGCTGTGGATGCGTCGCTAGTAGCTGCCTTGCCCCTGGCATCGTCACTCCTGTGGATGGGACTAGTTCTGGGCACGCTCCGAATAGTGACTGAGGTGTTGTGTCTGGTGAGGCCGCCAGGACGCTGAGTGAAGGAAGGTTTGGTGGAGCTGGTCGGCGTTGGACTTCTTCTAAACTTGGTAACACTTTCACCGGTCAGCGTCGAAGGCGACTTGCTAAGACTACTGCGAGGAGACACAGACTTCCTGGAGGGAGGAATTTTAAGTTTTGGAATGCCCGTGTCCTGTCTGCGGAGACGAGGCTTTGCTGAGGCATCGTGACTTTGCCTGTCCCTGGATGGAGCTTTGATGACCGCGGCAGTGGCACTCCTTGCCCCTAGTCCTCTTCTACTAGGGATGCTTCCTTTTCCGCTGGGACGGCCACTTGTACTTGGGTTTTCTGTTGTCGCTTCAGCAGCTAAAGCCTTCCTGATTAGAGGCTTCTCGGCAGCTACTTTGGGGGACCTGGGAGGCAGTGGGGAAGCTGACTCGCCCTTCACAGCTCGGGCTAACAAGGGCGAGGCAGTCTCGACCTTGGCGGCCCTAGGAAGCATGGGCGAGGAGGCAGCGCTGCCCGGTTCAGGAGTGTCTGTTCCAGGGCGGCGCACAGTATTGCTGCAGTAGAAATAGTTATTATCCCCCTTCTGTGCCGACCCTCGCGGTATAGGACACACACACGCACACACACACACACACACACACACACACACACACACACACACACACACACACAGCGCTCTCTCTCTCTCTCTCTCTCTCTCTCTCTCTCTCTCTCTCTCTCTCTCTCTCTCTCTCTCTCTCTCTCTCTCTCTGCAGATATCACCATTACTGCTGCTGCTATTCCTATCACTAGTATACTACTACTACTACTACTACTACTACTACTACTACTACTACTACTACTGATGCTGCTGCTGCTGCTGATGATGATGATGATGCTACCTAATACTACTATTAGTACCACCACTACTTCCTTCCCATCTACGTTCTTTCGTGGACATAATATAAAGCAACATCCAAAAACCACCAAATGTACTAAATTCACCAAACAAAATATGACTCTCGCTCACACAAATATATTTCACAGCAATTTTACATTTACTTTATTTTAATTTTGGGTTTCCTTTCCACTGAGTCGTCCTCTGTGGCCTAAAATTTTCCCCACATTCTATGAACGAAGATTGCATAGAGGAAAGCTGATACTGTAAGTGCTGTGACTGCCTAACTATTAATACAGCAGCTGATAAGGCAAAATAACCGTTCTGTTGTATTGAGATTACCTGCATCATGCCTTGTTCAGTGGGTATTCCACGTTTACTGATTGTAACATAAAATCAGGAACAAGTTATATGCTGGAGATGAAGTGTGTCGTCACGCAGCAATGGCAAGAGCAAGGGATGGGTAAGTAGCCATGTTCAGGGTACGAAACCTTTTCTTTCCCTATAAGAACTCCTCCATAGTGATTCAATGCAATAATTTCGATTCAACACATTACAATTCACACAAACATCATTAAGTTTCTCCCATTGATGAATATAACAGTGTAGCACCACTGTACACTACTCCCAAGACTTCCTAGTGAGCAGTGTCTTTTTCTTCCGTTTCTATTACTAGCTGTTGAATCAGAACAATAGTTGAGCGCCTGTCTTCAATCCTTTCACTGCTAAACAATATCTCACACATCCATTTAAAAGCTAATAAAAGTTTTCGATATTATTCCTTTGAAAAATTCGGTAGCCTAAAAAATATATAATTAACTTTTTGTCTCTTTTCTAAGAAAATAAAGAGTTTTCTTTTCAGTGCTTTAAAAGTTGATAAGGAATCGCTATAAAGCAGTGAAAAGGTTACCCTTCCGGTGTTGGTGGTCTTTTGCACGCCATCCTCACAACATCACATCTTCCCTTCCTTCCGTCATGTGATTACGTCATGCCAAACATTTACTTCATTCCTCTCCCACTACATCATTCCTATAGTTCTCTTTTCAACCTTCACTTGTCCTTACGCCACGATCTTGTCACTAGCAATGTAGGGAAAACAACTGTGTGTGTGTGTGTGTGTGTGTGTGTGTGTGTGTGTGTGTGTGTGTGTGTACTATTTAGATCGTAAAGTGCAAAACAGGTAAGGTTACTGCCACACTTTAACAAACGAGGAACGGTTATCAGTCTTATCCATCTCTTATCGGCGCGAGGAGTTAACACAGCCTGACTTGCCATCAACGTAACCCGCGTGGTGCGAAACACTCACAATTGTGTTGAATCAGTCCCTGTAGTAAGCCACAACTACCCAATTCAAATAGATAACTACTTTTACACATTTCCATTATGACTGGTGAAACGTCAGTGCAATCAGAAGATAACAAAATGTCAATATTGTATAATTAAAAATATCAGTAAACAATCGAGTTGCAAAAGCGAAGAATTTTTACCTTCCAAACTATTTAGCACAACATAAGGTATTCTTGATAATTTTGCCAATTAAATTATCTAACACTTACGTTATACATACAGTGTATCTACCTATTCCTTGGATGGTGTTTCGTCTCACAGTTTTGGTTTCCATTCATTAAATCTAACATGAAAGCTGTGATGGGCTTTACCACTCCCTGACAATTTACAAGTGGTCGGGGACGAAAGTAACGGTAAAAGTGTTCTAGTAGCGCGCTGGTGAAGCAGTTCTGCCGACCCTCCAAATATGTCTAGTCTATCCCACCTTCCTCTTCTTCCTCTCAACCTCTCAACACCGGTACCTTCTCTGCTCTATGTACTCATACTACTGCTGATCTGAACTATACTCACATTTGTCTATTTGGCACTACTTCATGTTATACGTTGGAGGGCAACTCGTATTGAAGTTTATGAAGGTTGCTGTTGTTGCTGCTACTGCTATCGTTATTATTACTACTGTGCGTATTTTATTAGCGTTCACACACACACACACACACACACACACACACACACACACACACGCACACGCACACGCACACACACACACACACACACACACACGTATGCCCCTTCAGTATTGCAACATCAACAACAGTCAATAGTCTGATGATGACACAAGCAGTAATCTGTTCATCTAACTAATCCACACACGCGCTGCAACAAACACGTAGACAAAACAAGAGCAATAACAAAAGAAATAATAATAATAATAATAATAATAATAATAATAATAATAATAATAATAATAATAATGGAAGTAATTACGATGCTCATGGTAAAGATAATGGTAATATTACTGGCAAAAGGTAGGTAAGGCTGCTGAATGGTACACCCAGTGAGTGCCCCGTAGCCTATCGCCACGCCTCATCCTCCCACAGGCAGACCACACCAGACACACGTACCGAAATTTGATCTCCAGGTCTTGCTTGGCTGCCTTGTACTTCTGGATGGTGCCCTGAATATATTGTTCGTATTTCTTCTTGTCCACGGCTGTCACTTCCATCCTGGTGGCTGAGGGAGAAAGGAGGAATCTCAAAATAGAGTATTAGTGACACGGCACCTTCAGGATTTGGATGACTAAGCTGTAGAAACGCCTCGATGACACTTTATGTAATTCCAGACTTCATCTCCTATTGGTCCTTTCCTGTTTTTTGTTTTTTTCTTGCTACGTATATATTCCCTTCGTTATTTCATTTTCTCTTACCACGCAATTATATTTATAAATGATTTACATATTATCACTTTGATATAACATTTTAATAACTTCTTTCTCCAGTTTCACACTTTAAGCACTTCTTTATTTCAGTGGGATCACTCAACACCATTTTCCGGCACCTCAATTCCTTGTCCAACACTCCAAACACCGGTGCTCCGAGCAGCAACACCGAACATCGCAATCTGTGTAAGCTTTACGAGTACCTCTCAACACACAAAACACTGTACGAATCACGTTTTCTGCCGCCACTATTATTGTCATCTAATCTTTTTTTTTTTTTTTTCTAGAGCAGTAATGAACGTGATAGTCACTACTTATCGTGATGGTGCCGCGCAGAGCCAGTCGCACTGCCGACAGCCTTTCCTGACTGGGCGACGGAGAGAGGACGACTGACAGACTGCCAGCCAGCAGCCACTCACGCCTTCCGCCGCCCCCACTCCACAACTTATCGCTCACCACTGCACCTTCTTCACTACCACACTGCAGACATGATACTCGTCACGCATTATCTTATTTCAACTTTCTTCATTAGTAATGGAAGACAGGAGGTGGAGAAATATATTATGCGTCTCCTTGTACCGCGATTACTTTGTAAATTGCTGACCTACATTTTACTCCACACCGTAACACCGTAATTAATGTAATTTGTTGAGATTTGTAGTTAAGAAAATCTTACCTTTTCGTTAAAAATCTAACCACAATGCATTTCTTTCACCAAAAAAAAAAAAGATAGTTATGAAATGTCGCATCCTAACAAGCGAACCCGAAGATTTGTGGAAAAGAAGTGAAGTGATCGCACTGAGTTGCCAAACAGGGCATAAGCGTGGGTGAACCACTCCTGGCTGGATCTGTGTTCAGCTCAACGCTCCCTGAAAACGCTATCTGTTAACCAAATAGTGTGACAGGAAGGAAAGACTCCGTCCTGTTTGAGTTAAGGATTAGTGTTCAAGGAAGTCACACTAAAAGTAACTGGGACTTTGAGCAAGTGCAGGCCGCTTTTTTATCAACTTCCTTCTCCTTCCCTCAGGACCAGCCACGATGAGTGGGCGTAACTTACCTTCACTGAATTCCGATCAAGTACTGAAATTAACTATTGTTACTCTTGTGTCAGAGATTTTTATTTTAATATAATCTGAAAACGTTAGTAATTAGGTATTAATACAGTTATCAAACTAACTTAAACTTGTAGGAATATCTATACTCAGTAAAAAAAAGAAGTTTACTATAACTGAAAACAGGTAGTTGATGCAGACACTCATGTAGACTGCAATGGAAGACTGATGTAGCGGAAGTGAAGAATGTCCAACCTGTGCCCAGTACCAACAACACTATTGGATTCCTTACCATCATCAACCCCTCCGGTAGGAATATCTTTACCTAGGAACATCACCAACAATAAAGGTTCACAACTATTCTTACGAGAATCAACCAGCTTATGGCCCTAGAGATAAGTCTCTAAAAGTTCTTTGAATTAATGTAAAAAGGAGGAAGTGGCAAATGCAGGAAGAAGCAGGATAAAAAGCGCAATGTGAAGAAACTAATGCAAACGCACGCACGCTTTTCTCACCTGTTGGATCACATGTTTCGAAGCCGATTCGATTCACTTCATGCCTTCACGTCCTCAATATTAGAGAGAGAGAGAGAGAGAGAGAGAGAGAGAGAGAGAGAGAGAGAGAGAGAGAGAGAGAGAGAGAGAGAGAGAGAGAGAGAGAGACGCTAACTCAGTGATATGGTCTATTTAAGACTGTAAACAGTATCTTAGTTTAGTCCCGTGCAATTTACTGGTGAAGTACTTAGGTTTGAGATGTAAAATAACGCGCACCAATATACATAAATAAGTGCCCTAATGATGATATCTTGGTGCATTATACTAATATTATCATTTATGTTATACTAATATATAATAGTAATGATGATAATGATGATGAAGATGATGATGATGATGATGATGATGATGATGAGGAGGAGGAGGAGGAGGAGGAGGATAATAATAATAATAATAATAATAATAATAATAATAATAATAATAATAATAATAATAATAATAATACCTGATAATATCATCATCGTGACAAGTGTAACCCTTCCTAAGAATAATATGCATCTGTTCTCAGTAAGTCAGTATTAGTTCGCACGTTTCAGATTGTTTTAAAGACAAAAATTACCTCTAAAGTGTGTGTGTGTGTGTGTGTGTGTGTGTGTGCAGCGAGGCTAGGGCGCGGCTGTACTAGTCATCGCGGCTCCGAACTGATCCGTGCCTTGTTCGCTCCGTCACACTCTCACAGCTCTCCCACCTGCCTTCCCTGCCCGTCCCGCCCCACCCACCCCACCCCTGTCCTGCCTTGGTCCTGTCCTACCCAAGTCTTGAGCAGACCAAACATATCGATCACTTCAATGGTATATTATTGTGCTGGATGCGACGTCATAGCCTGGTTCTATTAAACAACATTGCCCTTGTCATTACTTTTTTCTGCTACTGGTATATTAACTTGTTATTGTTGCTGTTGTTGGCGGTGGTACTGTTGTTGCTATTGTTGTTGTTTTCATTGTTTCTGTTTTTGTTATTATTGTTGTTATTGATGTTACTGCTGCTGCTGTTATTGTTGTTTTCATTGTTGCTGTCTCTTGTTATTATTGTTGTTGTTACTGCTGCTGCTGTTATTGTTATTCTTGTTGCTACGGTTATTGTTATTGCTGCTGCTGCTGCTGCCTTTGTTGTTCTTGTTAGCGGTGAGGGTGGTGGTGGTGTCTTCTTGTCTTGAGTTTGACTCTTGGGTTAAGTTGATCCGTTTTCGAGCCTTCATCAGGAATTGCTTATTGACATAAATATCCATCAGGCGCCTTCCCAGTAGCTCGATGATGTTCTGGCTGCAATGAAGCAGTAGCACCAGGTAAATAAGTGGCAGGTAACAACATAGAGGCGACAGTGGTCCACAGTACAACTAAGTCAGCTAGACAAAGTATCGTCCTGGGACATGAAAAACATAGCGACATTAGTGACACTAAAACGAATTTTTGATGAGCATTATTATTACAAAGTGCTGATGAGCTAAAGACTTCTTTATTTAGTCATGGTTATTTTCTAAAGACTTGATCACCACTGGAGTTGCCTTACCTGAGCCACGTCCAGATCCCATCCATCACACACAAGGAGTACATGAAAGCATCATAGGCACGTTCAAGTCCTCGGAAAGGTCCGCAGCCAAGAGAAGGTTGCAAGACCAACACAGTAATAGCGTGGGCAGCGCCCGTGACCCCAGGCCATCGCCAATACCACCGTGAACATGGCGGAGGAGCGGGACACTTGGATGACACGTGTAGCAGGTTGCGAGGCCAGCAGTGCCGCCGCCATCTCTAATAGCTACATCACCAGCAGAGATAGAAACACCAGCACCGGTACTAGCGGCGCCACGGGCACGCTCAACCAACTTAACGTCTACAAGGATAGCACTTATAACACCTTCTTTGCTACATCGAATGTTGGCAGGAATGCGTCATTATATAGACAGCATGGTGTCAGAATCCTGTAAACAAACAGCAGTAGCATCCTCACAGCTGGGATACCACGAGCGTACCGATAGAGATGAAACGAAACGCGGCATTGCGGAGGATGATGAGCAACAACGTGACGCGACAACTGTATTCCCCTACTGAGCCCAGAGAGGACAGAAGTGGTGGTAACACCAACCCCAACAGTCACACCGTTAGGGTGTCCATGAAGCTAAGAATAAACTGCGCCATAACTTCCAGCCAAGGTTCATCTAAGTTTATGCTTCCTATGAGTGTCACACTCTGTTTGGTGACCATGACTATCACCAAGCATCCTGCTGCCACCACCAGACAGATCATACAGTTCACCACAATTCTCTTGATGTGCAACCTTGCCATTTCGGAAGGAATCTTGCGATTTGTACTTCGTTTAAAATCATCTTCGTCAAGAGCTGCACGAATTTCAATTCTCAGAATACTTTGCTTTGATGCTATGAACCTACCCACTCCCCTCTCACTCTCTTTTCTCTCCATCTCTCGGTTTGGATTTGGGTTGGTTTAAATGTTCTCTCGGCATTCGGTTTCTCTTTCTCTCCATCCTATTCGATTTTCGCTCCAATCCAACACCTACCTACTCCCCTCACTCTTTCTCTCTCTTCCCCCCCCTCTCTCTCTCTCTCTCACTTTAAGAGCATTTTTAGGGTTAATTAATGTATTTTTATGTCAATTTTACCTTAAAAAAAGTATGTTTCTGTTCAAAGTTGCGGAAAATTGCCATGGAACTTTGCTTGGTAAATTGTTTTGTAAACTTTTGCTACTTTCAACTTGATTTCAAAATTCATGGTGCAGCAAAGTACTAGCATAATCACACTGGGAAAAAATTATAGTCACAAGTCACACTGGGGAGGCCAAAAAAGTTGCCCCAAATCTGGTGATAAAGTCAGTCAAAGTCACAACTGAAAAAAATTAACATTGCACCCAGCTTTGCTCATAATGGAGACAGACATTAAGTCTAATACCACTAGCAATGAATTACTGTATCTAAAGAATGCAGAGAGTACAAGTCTTCTTCACCACCTTTGACGTAAAATGTCACAGTAACTTGTAAGATTTTTGTCACTCATCAGCAAGATCCATGCATACCAGTGCTGGTTTGTCCTCTTCCATGAGTAATGTCTCCAAGGATAAGCAACAGGATAGGTTAATTTTGTTCATGATTTAGATGTAAAAGTATAGTTAGGGAAAGACTATAACTACACAATGATAGGCTTAGAAAAAGTGAAGTAATTTATGATGTTGACAATGAAATTATTAAAATACACAAGACCATAAGAGTATGTCAAGGAGAAATCAATGACAGTTCATTGGCAATAAAAAATGTTATTTACATTAATATTTTACAGCTTTGGGCGGATCTGACAAAACAAAATATAATTCTATGTTGGAATAATACAAACATGATGTGTAACAGATACCTGCCTAAGAAAATATATTCCTAAAAAACGGAACAATATTAAATTAGCATCTCTATGAAGTGATAGGTATAATTCATAGCATTAATGGTCATATATCAGCCACCAAGTCATCACCAGCCAGGAGCCATCCACGTCATCAGGAACACGAGATCATTCTTAATGCACCACATGAGAAACATCCACGTCATGGTGTTCTGCGATAAAATTTGCAAACATCAACTATTAATAATATTTATATAAACAACTACACAACTGAAAATTACAAAAATTACATAAGAGTTTATCCATATACCAGAATAATATACTATTCAAATGTGGGTGACCAAGACAATACACCCACTGGGAGCTCTCTCTTTCTCTCACATATACACAGATACACAAAGACATATCAACTAAAGCAATGAAATGAAACAGGGTGTTTACCTACTATTAGGCAACTAATATGTGCTAAACATTTTCTTTAAAAATAAAACTTCATTATCAATGGAACTATAGGAAGAAAAGACATGGAGTCAACAAAAGACATATCAACTAAGGCAATTAAATGAAAACAAGAAATTAGACTGAAACAGGGTGTTTACCTACTATTAGGCAACTAATATGTGCTAAACATTTTCTTTAAAAATAAAACTTCATTATCAATGGAACTATAGGAAGAAAAGACAAGGAGTCAACAAATGTCCTTTCCTCCTCTCTATCTCTCATTTCCTTCTTGACTCGACTTTGTGATTTATAAAAGAATAAACTATGTTTCAACTTTCGATAAGCAGGAACTAGGTCAAACTGTGTGTGTGTGTGTGTGTGTGTGTCTATATATATATTATTTCAGATTACTGCAGAGTCACTTTCCTGAGACAACCGTAAAATATTTCTCTCAATGTTTATTTCTCTCAATGTTAAGCAGAAACCAACAAGCATGTACCATCCTTCACAGAAAATGTGGAACTTGCAGGATCCTGAGTGCATTTGAAGCAAACATTAGCATTATTGCAAGTTAACAAGTTAACAAAGTTTACTTAAAGTGATTAACAAAATATCTAATTTCTCTTATGTGGATTTCACACAAGAATGGGAATTGAAAATACATAATCTGGTGTGCAATGAGTAAAATAGTACTACCAATGGTTCACGAACCCTTTAGGGTGATATACTGATCTTCAGATGTTAGCATTAAGAAAAAAAAAAAAAAAAAAAGCATACCAATATCATAGTGCATAGAAGTACCAAAATAATCTTAATATATGCTAAAATTGTTTCTCATTAGACTTGTGGTGAGTCTGGAGTAACACAGGAAAATCTTAAAATGATACATGTGGAAGTTTTTAGCTAGTTTTCGAAACCTCTACTTCAAATTCATCAGCAACACCACACCTTGAATTTCATGGTGCAGTATTGCATGAACCAATAAGCATATAACATATGACATCATACCAAAAATGCAGAATGCATCCATCTAATAACAGTTTGCAAACTGCTCCCACTACAATGATGTTCCCGCAATGGAACCCACATGTTGCTTGGTTCTTGTATGTAATATTCAAATGTGTTAGATGAACTTATGGGTCACATAACAATGTAACCTTAGCTACCAAACAGGAGATGGAAGGCCTGAAGTTTGAAGTTGGCACAATAGTTCTACATATGCATTATCTTGCTTTTAAACATGCATATACATATCCCTGATTATGACAGCTACTTCTTTTATTCACTATTTTAATGAAGCATGTAACAACAACACCTATAGACTACAAATTGTAGCAACACTTCATCACTCAAGCACACTGACACACCATCCAGAATACTCCTACTTTCAAAAGTCTAGAAAATGTAAAATCAAATATTGTTGTATGAAA
>CM035189.1:1671965-1682290 GCA_020233015.1 Callinectes sapidus | reverse complement strand
ACTTCTTTTTCTTCTTCTTCTTCTTCTTCTTCTTCTTCTTCTTCCTTTTCTTCTTCTTCTTCTTCTGTGGATTAATAAGAGACCTTTGATAATCACCAGATGACAAAATTTGAATTGTTTGATTAATGATTTCAAACACGATAATGAATTTTAATTAAGATAAGATACGAATCATTAGAAAAGGGGGAAAGTTTTCAAGGTTCAAAATACAGCCTTTATAAATAGTTGAGGTGAAGCAGAGGATTATTTAAGGATACGAACCGATGTGTGGGAGTAATGTGAAGAATATCAAGTAAAAAAAGGATTAAAAACTGGATAGGAAAGGATGACATATGAAAAAGCGTATGAAAAATTATCCGTATTCAGAAACGCTTTGCTCTCTCACCACGAATAGTTCCAAGGCCACAGATGATTAGCGAGGATTTCAAGAGTGTTTCGCCAGTTAATGATGTAGAAATTTTCCCACTCTGCCTCTAGAATCGTAAAAACACCCATGAAAACACTTTGCTCTACCAATACGACTATTTTCCAAGACCACATAGATAATTATCGGGATTTTCAAGAGATTTTCAAGATTTTCAAGTTTTTCAAATTTATAATGAAACTGCCAAAATGGAAAAGAAAAACAAATATAACAGCACATTTTGATCATTTAAAGTTGTCAGTGAGAATCGAAATAAACAAAAAAAAATGAAAAAAAAATGAAACGAAAAAGTCACACCAAGAAAAAGTTGTCAAAAATGATAAAAACAAAAATAAATGATGAAAAAAAATTACGAACGATTTTTATTTTTCCTTTCATATTTATTTAATTTAGTATGACCTTGCGTCCTTCTATTGGTTTTATGAGGCAATGCTTCACCTTTATTTACCTGCAATACCTGGTGATGCTCTCTCTCTCTCTCTCTCTCTCTCTCTCTCTCTCTCTCTCTCTCTCTCTCTCTCTCTCTCTCGAAGTGATTGTTTTCTTTATTTGTTCGTTCCTTTCTTCAGTATGTTTGTCTTTAATCAGCTAATGACTAAGACAATAATAAGAACAACAGAGCGAGAGAGAGCGAGAGAGAGAGAGAGAGAGAGAGAGAGAGAGAGAGAGAGAGAGAGAGAGAGAGAGAGAGAGAGAGAGAGAGAGAGAGAGAGCGAGAGAGAGAGAGAGAGAGAGAGAGAGAGAGAGAGAATGCACTATTTCACAACGCTTTCAATCGTCGCCCACACACACACACACACACACACACACACACACACACACACACGCACGCACACACACACACACCTGGTTTCTCTCCCTTCAGCTTTAACAACGTAACATTTTTATGATTCATTTCACATATCTCTGAAATGGCCACCTACATTTATAACCCTAAGAACTACACGCACGCGCACACGCACACGCACACGCACACACACACACACACACACACACACACACACACACACACGCTTTAAAATATGAATCTGTTTTATTGGTTTCGCGTCTAGCAATGCCTCACCTTACTGGCTCACACACACACACACACACACACACACACACACACACACACACACACACGTCATTATTTCCTTCTTTTCTTTCAGTTTTCATTGGAGAGAGAGAGAGAGAGAGAGAGAGAGAGAGAGAGAGAGAGAGAGAGAGAGAGAGAGAGAGAGAGAGAGAGAGAGAGAGAGAGAGTATAAGTAAAGGAAAACCACCAAAGTTTCAGATGTTTTATTTCAACTCTTCCTGTTTCTGTGTTTCCTCCTTCGTATGATTTTTTTGAAGAGGAAAGTTTGACAGACATCCATTCCTAATTTAAGACATTTTTTCTACTGTTTTCTCCTTTTTTTTTTCCTTCCTTTATTCTTTATTTTATTATTTATTCTTTATTTTTCTTTATTTCTATTTATTACTTTAAGCAAGACTATTTTTAATTCCTTTTCGTCTTGTTTCCCTTTTTTTCCTTCCTTTATTCTTTATTCTATTCTTTATTTATTCTTATTTATTCTTTATTTATTCTTTGTTTATATTTATTTCTTTAAGCAAGACTATTTTTCATTCCTTTTCGTCTTGTTTCTTTAATAATCCACCATCTTTCGCTGAACTAAGTCAATTTGAACTATAGAACCGATTGGTCACTCTGAAGCTTCGAAATGCAAACGAAACATTAATCAGGTTCGAAAAATAAGGGAAATAAAAATGTCTATGTGTGTCTAACTGGGCGTCAAAATTCCATGAGCTGCGTTAAATTACTCCGTGGGAAGGTAATGCTGGGATAGTGCTGGAATGCCAAATGATAATAGTTTCTTTCTTTTTTTTCTTTCTTTCCATTGTTGCTTTTCTTCCTTCTTTTTTTTTTTTTACGTGGAATGCATTTTCTTATTTCTTGTATCTTATTTATTTATCTTTTTTTGGTAGTACATTTCTGATATATTTTCTTCCTTTCCTTTCTTAACTTTCTTTATATAATTTTTTCTTCCATTTAGCATTTCTATTTTTAATCTTGCAATTCTGATTTTTTTTCTTTCTTTATCTTTCTTATTATTTTTTTTATTCCTCCATCACGTTTCTTTTATTGCATTTCTTTCTTTATACATATTCTTGAGCTTCCTTCTTCCCTTCTGTCTATTGATAATTTTCTATATTCTATTTTTCACATTGTATCATTTCCTTCCATTATCTTCTTGACAATGCACATTCCCTTTTCCTCCTCTTATATTTCTGACACTCTTTCGTCCTATCCCTAACATATAATAACATTTCTCTCCCTTTTTTTCATATTTAACTAACCTTCACAGCCACCTCGGTACAGGAAACAATACGAATAATAATAATAATAATAATCTAGATACACAAAACAAAGGAAATACACCACTGAGAGATGAACACAGCCTTCCTTATATAGACGACAAGGAAATCTGATTGTATTCCCTCACAGACCTTGAAAATAATAATAGATCTACAAAAAGGAGAATCTGATTGCATTCTTCCTTACAGACTTTGAGAATATTACCAATAAATCCACAAAGAAGGGATTCGAACAGAGAAACAAGGACACACACACACACACACACACACACACACACACACATGCACAAAAAAAAAGAATGTTGGTATCTTGGGAATGAAAACAATACAGAAATGGTTGTTGCTGTTGCTGTTTGTTTGTTTATTTATTTATTTATTTATTTGTTTATTTTTACGATCATTCTTTTCTTTTTACTTTTGGCGATAACTGATGCTTTGAAGGCCGAGAGCGTGGTAATATACGAGATCTTTCAGAATACGAAGACGAAAACTATATCAATGGAAGACAGAATATGGTAAACAACTATATTTCATTTGTGGAAGAAGAAAAATAGGAAAATTCACCAATATGGAACTGGAGAAAAAAATTAAAACAGAAAATAAAAAAGAAAATAGATCAAGAAATAAAACCAACAATATTGTAAATGAAAAAGACGAAAGGGGAGGAAAAAATAGGAAAAGAGATGAATAGAGAACAGGAAAAGGAAAAAAAACAGAAAAAGAGAAAAAGAAGTAAAAAAAAATATGAGGTTAAAATTACTCTATCAATAAGTAGGACATATAGCACACAGTATCTTGGGAATTCAAAAAAGATAATGATGTAATAGTTTTTTTCCCGTATTTCTATTCATAAGCTGTGCCGGGAGACCTCAAATGTACAAATTATACACCAAAAAAAGACGAATAAGAAAAGAATAAATAAATAAAAAGAAAACATTAGGAGAAATGAAAACATAACAAAACACTCTGTCTTGGGAATTCAAACAAGTGAAATAGTTTTGCTGTCGATTCCCCTCCCCCTCTAAAGAGCTACCTAGAGACTTGACACAGCAAAAAAAGTGGTACGCAGATAATAAAAAATACCAAAAGGATAAATAAATAAAGCAGGCCGCCAGGGAGGGAACGATATATAAAAGCAGACATCAACTTGGGAATTGAAGGAGTGATGAAATGGAATCTTGTTATTTCCGGCCATGTTCCCGAGAGATTGCAAAGCCGTGAAAGTGGAGCAAAGAATCTATTGAAGGAATTAATCAAAACGTTACTAGATGGAGGAAAAATACTATAAAATAACACGCCATATTGGGAATTGAAATCTATGGTGCACTTTTCAAAATCTCTGAGTGTTGATTGAGATTTTAGAGAAATGCAATATAACTCTAAAAAAAAGGGAGGGAACTTACTAGATGAGGGGAAAAAACACACACACACTTCCTTGAGAATTAAAATTAAACATACACTTTTAAAGATATTAGTGGAATGCAACACGATAATTTGAGGAAAATAGAGACAAGATACAAAAAAATACAAAGAGAAAAATAAAGGTTAAGAAATAGATAGCAAAAATCAAGGAAGTGGTGACTTTTTCCCTCTTTCACAACTGAGAAGACTTCAGACTAGTGAAATAGAAATCCTTGAACAAAAACTCTCTCTCTCTCTCTCTCTCTCTCTCTCTCTCTCTCTCTCTCTCTCTCTCTCTCTCTCTCTCTCTCTCTCTCTCTGTGACACACATTCACCGCCTCGGGACTCGAAGCTCAAGAAGTGAAGCAACAACACTCCTCAAAAAGAAAGAGAAACGACAGTGGCGAAAAATGGACAATTTGTCGTGTCACTTCAACCACGAAAAGTACCCAACGCGATGCTCCTCCGCCCACTCGCTACACAGAAACGGGAAGAAAAAGAAAATGTAAAGAGAAACTGAGTGATGCGTATACCTTGACTGTAAAGATACGTAAAATAATGACCTGATAATTATAGTGATATTTTTCATTCAACTCCGGAGAGAAAATTAAAGAAAAAAAACTGAAAAAGAAAGAATGGAAGGGAAAAATGTATGTTGAATTTCAAAACGTGCATAAAACAATTATCTGGGAATATTTTTTTTGTAATATTTCTTGGAGAAGAGAAAGAAAAAAACAGAAAAGAAGAGAGAAAAATAAAAAGACTAGCTGGCGTGTATCCTTACTTTTTAGAGATACATAAAACAGTGATACGAGAATAGGAAGAATACTTTTTTTTCAACTCCTTGCAAAAAAAAAGAAAGAGAAACTAAAAAAGAAAAAAAAGAAAGAAAGAAAAGAAAGAGAGACTGGCTGGGGTGGACGTTGCATTTACAAAGATGTGGTAAAAGAATAAGAATGACAATTTTTTCAACTCTTGAGAGGAAACGAAAGAGAAAAAATATGGAAAGAAAATAAGGAAACAATGGTTGGCGTGTACCCTGAGTTTGTAAATACATGTAGGACAAATATCTCAGAATAGCAACGAGGACAAGATCAAATAAATCAATGAATCGTGTTATTGTCCCCCACTCATGAGAAAATTGAAAGAAAATGTAACAGGAAAAATGGGAAAAAATACTGACTGAAGTGTATCCAAGTTTAGAATGGAGAAAAATAATGAGAAAATAAACACAGAAAAACGAAGGAAAACGGAAAAGAAAAAGGGTATATCAAATCAAGAGTTTCCAAGATTTCCAAGCACGCACAAACACACACACGGGCAAAAAAAAATAAAATAAAAACAGCAAGGAAAAAAAGTCAAAGTAAAAAAAAAGCACAAGACTGATTGACAACGAAAGACATTTACAAGATTCCTCGTCACCAAAATTTTTCACCAGCATTCTTTGGCTCACTTCTTTCTCACCTTCGTCACTTTCCTTCGCGTGTCACCTTAGCGGCACGTTCAGCTGTCCAGTGTCAGGCAGGTGTCGCTTCTTCCTCCTCCTCCTCCTCACCTTGATATACGATGGCCACACTTTACATTTCAACTCGATGCTTCCTGGATATTTTACTTTTATATTCTATTTCTGGGGTGTTTATTTTATTTTCCTTTTTTTTATGTTGGTTGAGTTTTGTTTTGTTTAATTTATCTACAGGGTTATTTTGATTTTGGATGTTTGTTTATTTATTTTTTGTATGTTAGTTGGTTGACTTTACTTTTGTTTCATTTGTTTTGTTTATTTCGTTTATCATTTTTGTTTTCGATGTTGGTTTCTTGAGTTTTATTTCTTTATTTATATATTTATTTGTTTCATTTGTTATTTTTTGTTCTTGTTCAGTTTCTCTTCTACACGGAAACCATGAAATAAATAACAATACTAACAACAACAACAACAACAATACCAGTAATAATAATAATGTCATCTTTTTAATAATAAGCGTAAAGGATGAAGCAAAACAAAGAAACTAATGTGTACAGAAATGTGATAAATAAAAATACGCAAAAGAGAAAAATATACTAATGAAATTTTGCGGGGTTTTATTTTCCCCAATTAAGTGGCACATTTACCTTGTCACTGGGCTTGTCAAAATAAACCTTTCCGTGAACATGAAAACACATCCGGTTTTTGCCACTTTTATTATTATCGTGTCTTCTTCCTATTCATCACCACCATCACCACCGACCATCTATCACCATCCCTCACTATGATTTGTTCCACCCTCATTATAATCACCACCACCACCACCACCACCACCACCACCACCACCACCACCATTATCTATTCATCTACCTATCCACATAAATGCCTTCCTATTAATATCAAACCTTCCATTACTATAATCAGCCTTTTTATAACGTACTGATAAAAAAAACACAACAATATTTTACAGGTACACGGAAAGGGGTCATTTTTTTTATCTGTTACCTTGGATACATAATGATTCAAAACAGATCAAAAAAAATAAATAAATAAGTGGAGAATGATGCTGCGGTATTTATTTCTCGTGTGCCAGTGAAGGAGTTGATCATTAATTCTACTTATTTTGAGACTTATTTGTGGAATTATTTACACGAACAGACTGAGCACTATTTTGTTTACGTGTAGAATGAAAGTAGTAGTAGTAGTAGTAGTAGTAGTAGTAGTAGTAGTAGTAGTAGTAGTAGTAGCAGTAGCAGTAGCAGTAGTAGTAGTAGTAGTATTCTTGTTATTATCATCATTACTTCCGTCATTATCATCACCAGGAGTCACATTACACAACAAGGGAAAAAAAGAAAAAAAACTCAACACCAGCCTTGTCTTCCTTTCCTTACCACACCACCATCAACACCACACAGCTGCCTTCACACCACCACCATTGAATACACCTGCCCTGCCGTGTCTACCCTGCGTCTCTTTACTGGCCTACGTACCAGTGATATATCGAAGCATCCTTTACTGCTCCACTTTTATCGTTATACATGTTAATCCTCCACCAATGAGCGTGGGAATGTCATCATAGCGTTTGCATATCGTTGTCCATACACGAATAAAGGTAAATTGACACTACCTCGATTGCCGTTCACGTTTAGAGTCAACTGATGAACCGTATTGATGTGTTCGCATATTTTTGTCTCCGTTTTATATACTTGGCGCGATAGACTAATGATACCGCCGCCCTCGTTGCCTCTCATCACCCCCCACCCCCCCACCCCACCCGTTAGTTAACCTTATTACCGTCCCCCTGACTAATTAGATGTTTACCGTAAAATGTCACTCCAATACGTACATTTACACACTCAAAATTAAAACATATGTACAAGCTGGTGTATTGTATTAATAGGAAAAAAAGTAAATTTAGTATAAGATTAAACTGTGTCATGACTGATAATGTTGATACCAGTGAACTTGGGTTACGTTAGGTTACATTAGGTTAGGTTAGGTTAGGTTAGGTTAGGTTAGGTTAGGTTAGGTTAGGTTAGTAATAGCAATAATTCGCCGTAATAAAATGAACAGCAGAGAAATTAAAAGGAATAGTACAAGCAATAATAGTAATAGGAGACTGACATCGAATATTACAGTAGAATAAAAATGGTGTTTACAGTAAAATATCAAAATGTATAATAGCAACTAACAATGTGGAACTAATAACAATAGCACTGACAGTAAACAATAAAACTAGCACACTGACGCATGGTAGTGAGAAAATCAACAGTAAATATCGTCCTATCATCAGTAAATATTGGACAGTAATAGCGCAATTTCCCTCAAATCTGACAGGTCTCGCCATAAGCCCGTACTCAGAAACTTACTGCTCTCTCTCACCACGATTATTTCCAAAGACCACAGACCACAGCCACTCTCTCAAGACCATTTTGCCGATCAGTAATGCGGAAATTGTGTTAAAAGAGTAAGAAAAAGCTAAAAAGAGTAGAAACATGTTAATATCTCACAAAAAATAGCGGAAACATGTTAATCTGTCACTAAAAAGAGTAAAAACATGTTAATCTATCACTAAAAAGAGTAAAAACATGTTAATCTCTCACAAAAAGAAGTAAAAACATGTTAATCTCTTATAAAAAAGAGTAAAAACATATTAATCTATCACAAAAAGAGTAAAAACATGTTAATCTGTCACAAAAAAGAGTAAAAACATGTTAATCTGTCACTAAAAAGAGTAAAAACATGTTAATCTGTCACAAAAAAGAGTAAAACATGTTAATCTCTCACAAAAAAGAGTAAAAACATGTTAATCTCTCACAAAAAAGAGTAAAAACATATTAATCTCTCACAAAAAAGAGTTAAAACATGTTAATCCCTCACTAAAAAGAGCAAAAACATGTTAATCTCTCACTAAAAAGAGTAAAAACATGTTAATCTCTCACAAAAAAGAGTAAAAACATTAAAAAAAAACTGGTGTATCTTTTTGGAAATAGTGGTGTGGAGCAGAGTAGTGTTTAAGAATCCGGCCATTAGTTACACGTCTTCGTAGCCAGACACGCCCTCGCTAACAACCTTATTATAGCCTTACGGGTGAATGACGCGGGAAAAAAGGCATGAAAAATGAACGAGAGAGAGAGAGAGAGAGAGAGAGAGAGAGAGAGAGAGAGAGAGAGAGAGAGAGAGAGAGAGAGAGAGAGAGAGAGAGAGAGAGAGAGAGAGAGAGAGAGAGAGAGAGAGAGAGAGACTATATTCCTTTAGACATCAGTTTAATATCTCGTTTCATTTTCTATTTCTTTCATTTCTTTATTCCACACTTCTCTCTTATTTTTTCTTCATTCCATCTATTCCTATTCTTTATTCATTTTTTCTTACTATTCTTTTTAACAGCACATCATTATTCTTTTCTCTCTCTTTCTCTTTCTATTTCTATTTATCTTTCTTTCTTTTCTTCCTTCATGTTTCCTCTCTCACTTCCAACACACTGTATTATTATTATTATTATTATTATTATTATTTTCTCTTCCTACTTCTATTTATCTTTTTTCCTCCTTTTTTTCCCTCTTTCACCACCACACAATTACATCACCCAGGTGTTCTATGGCACCCTTCACTTCACTTCTTTCTTCTTTTATCCTTTATTCTATTAACTCTTTTTTTTTATTTTCCTTACTATTCCAACCACACATCATTATTCTTTTCTGTTTCTACTTTTATTAGTCTTCATTTCCTCCTTGTTTCCTCTTTCACTTATAAAACGTTATATCATTATTGTTTTCTATTTATATTTCTATTTGTCTTATTTCTTCCTCATTGTTTCCTGTTTCACCTTCACCACATTATATTATTATTGCTTTCTATTTCTGCTTCTATTTATAGTCCTTTCCTCCTTCGTGTTTTGTCTTTCAATTCCACCACACTGCATTATTATTCCTTTTTATTTATACTTCTATTTATCTTCCTTTTTGCCTTCACGTTTTCTCTTTCACTTCCAAAACACTACATTATTACTCTGTTCTATTTCTACTTATATTTTTTTTCCCTTTCATCTTCATCACACTATATTATTATCCCTTTCAATTCCTACTTTTATTTGTTCTCCTTTCCTCCTTGTTTCCTCCTCCTATTTATCTTCTATTCATCTCCTTTCCTCCTTCTATTAACCTTCTTCCTTCCCTCCTTTCCTCCTTCTACTTCTTCTATGTCTTCCTTCCCTCCTTCAATTGATCTTTCTTTATTTTCTATTTATCCTCCTCCTTTCCTCCTTCATGTGTCCTCTTTCACCTCCTTTCCTCCTTCTATTTCTTCTATGTCTTCCTTCCCTCCTTCAATCTATCTTCCTTTTATCTTCTACTTATCTTCCTCCTTTCCTCCTATTTCTTCTATGTCTTCCTTCCCTGCTTCAATTGATCTTCCTTTATTTTCTATTTATCCTCCTTTCCTCCTCCATGTTTCCTCTCTCACCTTCACTCTGCAGGTAAATCGTCAGGTGTTGTTTAAGGCGAACGGAGAGCCCTGCCTTGCCTTGTCCCAGGAAATGAAGACAACACACACACACACAGCCTTGAGCAATAGAAGGACGATACCACCACCACCACCACCACCACCACCACCACCACCACCACCACCACCACCACCACCACCCACCATTTAATCCTCTATGGTTGATGAAGCCTTCTACTGATC